>JAGXCT010032831.1:0-16814 GCA_022495035.1 Philopotamus ludificatus
TCGCTTCGCAACAAAAATTTTAATTCAGAAAACCAAGTCCGAAATCACTTAAATGGCTTTTTTAAATCAAAGGAGCTAGGTTTTTATAAAAAAGGCATCGAAAAGTTGTCCAAATTGTGGAGAGACATTATAAATCATAATGGAAATTATTTAAACAAATAAATCATTTGTAATATTTTTGTAAATACCTTTTTCCTTTGTACTAAAAAAACGGTGATTTATTCTCGCTATACCTAATATAATACTTTATTTTTAAATAGGGGTTGTCACCCCTCTGTTGACTAACGTATTCAAAATTCTTCATAAGATCACTCATTCGAATACTATTTCATCAGTAGCAGTTAACAAGATAATCATAATGAGACCGTTGTTATCTTATTCGTGTAAAATATAATATAATGCTTATGAGCATAAATTGTGAGTGCTTTTGGTGATGATGGGGTTATTCGAGTTGAAAAGCAACCTCACAATATAACAATTGAATTTTCGATAAATATGAACTGGCCCACGACCCGAAAAAATGATATAATCAAATATCACCCGAATTACATTTCTATTTACGGTTGTTTTCGGCAACGGGCGTATGATATATAATTATCTCGGTCGTAAATTACGCACACGACACAGGCCATGTATTATGTATGGCGCTCGGCGTATATCCGATTCGATTTCGGATTTTTTTTTCTTACACCACCAAACACAAACGGGGCCATACTGTGTCTCGTAAAAGGAGCGTTTTTCCTGTGGCTTCCGGCGGTCTGTAATTTTCCGACTATCGCTTAGATTTACGGGCCGGGGCCTCGCTCATTACAAGCGGAGGCCCCGGGGCCGCTTATTCCGCTAAATTTCCGTGTTGGACCGATATATAATTTTGGTAATACGCGGTTTAATTGTGTGGCTGGGGGTGGGTGGGCGCAGGAAGCTCAAACTATTGTCGGGAAACAACGTAAATATCACCAGCTACGTGGCTGTGTACTTGCGAGACACGTGCGATACCTTCAGCCAGTGTCTACAGTTACGCTGAAAACTTAGCTCTATAGAATTTATACTATACACTGCGGCTTTACAGATCAATGTTGGATTATGGCCCTGAGGATAATTCGACTTTTAGACATCAGCCCACAGCTTTGTAGATCAATGATACGCCGTATTCCTGGAAGGTCAATCGTTTGTAAGAGTAATATGAGCTTTTAGAATAGGATTCGATAGATAATTGTTTTCACCAAATCGAAAGTGGACACACGTGCAAAAAATCAAATCGAATTGAATATTTTTATAGTACATTTGGAAGCTCACACAACAGTGAAATATTTTTAAAAGTTTTATAATGCCAACTCCATTATATTTATGCGATTCGATTCCTTAAACCTATGAAGTCTAATATACTATATATTTTATAGCTGTTTTGGTATTTAATTAGCTATGAGATAAGGCAATTGTCAAAGAATAGATAAAACCATTTTTCTACAATTAAATTGTTTCCTGAAATAGAAAAAATATTGTTAAAAAACAGTTCTGTTTGGTACGATTGCTTGATTTTTACGGGTCACAATAAATATAGGAATTATTGAAGATCCAGACCTGAAAGAATAGTTTTACATCTAAAATCTATATTCTGAAACATTCCATATATACCGACATATTTTATAAAATTAAAAGCTTGCGTTAGTTATTACCTCACGATAGTAGTAAATAAAAAAGGTTTTAATGAAGATACACAAAAACCGAAAAGGGTTCTTTAGGCTAAAATTGACCTTAACCGATCCGCCACGGTGGCTCGAAAATAATATGGCTCTGGCCGATAGGGTATATTTTGTATGAAAATAGACCCCAAGCATTTCAAGTAAATATAGATTGATAAAGATTGACATTTAAAAAATAAATGGATTATTGTAAGTATAAAAATAATAATTATTGATACATATTAGTAAATCCAAAATATCGATCAAATTTTGAATTTTTCTATAAATTAAAGTGACGCGCAAGCGACGTGAGCTAATTTCCCACTCACGTGTGCAATTTCACTCGCACTTGCACATGTGCGGTGTTTTTTCTGCCTTGCATCCAGTACGGAGCAAGTAGAAACGCATTTTGGTTTTTTTTTTTTTTTTGCGCAATTGCGGACAATAATTGACACTGTTTTTTTTAGATTGGGGTTTTAAAGTAGACCCCATCGGTTCGGTTATAACATTATTCAGTATAAAGCACATGTCGTTTTTGCAATTAGTGAGTAGAAAATACAGGACAACTCGAGAAGCCACGAATTTTCTACCAAATATTTAGTTATATATTAGCCAAGATGATTCACAAATATATAAATAATATGATTGGAGTTGGGAGAGTCCAGCCTTTATCTTAGAAAGTGCTTTAACAATTTTTACAATTTTAGAAATTATTATAACATATTTATTACGCAATAAATGCAAATATTTTTTATTTATTATAGTTTGTTTTATTATTTTTATCATATAAGGTTAAAAAATAATATTCACTGAAAATACCTTGGATCTGTGGCTAATCTTTTTAAAAAATGCTCAGCATTTCTTTGACATATGTACTAACGCACGACATACAATTGAAACCATAATTGGTTTGAACTTTATTTTAAAATAAAAAAATAAACCGTTTTCCATGATATAGGATGCATAATAGGTATGCAAGATAAAATGCCATTCAATTCTTCGTTTTTCGTCGATATATTAACAGTTTTCTAAAAGACCACGGCGTCTGTAAGCACAATCTTCGACAACAATGCTTTTGATTAATATACCGCAAAACAGTGGAGGCAACCTGTTTATTAACATGTTTCCTTTGAATGTTTGTTCGACAAGCGGCATTCTATTAGTGAACAATGCGAAATAATAAATGGCCAATAAATTACCGAGGAAAATTGTACACCATTTTCCGATAGCGTCGAGGAAACGTCAAAGTAACATAGTTCTCTGGCGGCGTCGCTCCCACCGTGTAATTACGAGACGTAAAAACAAATTTCTTGCCTCGGTTCTCTTGAGCAAACACGAAAACTGGAAGAAAACCCAACTGGATCTAGATGTGTAACACATCTGAGATAACAATCTAAACGGCCCGAGGCATACACAATGCCCGAACAAGACAGACGATTCACTATATAAAATATGAGAGTAGAAATAGCAAAAGAAAACTGTGTTGCTTTACGCACAGCGGCGAAAACTACTCTAGCAATAATAACCCTTCCGCACTCTACACGAGGAGGAAAAAAATCGCATAAAAAATGAAGCTTATGCGGAAAAATAATAAATACATTTGTATTTGACAGTTTGAAAATTAATAATAGAAAAATTGTGTTTGAAAGATTACGTATTTTCACATGTATGTAACGAACATCTTAGATTATTTTTATTTACAATGATACATCTTCTATTCAATTGTAAAAATATGAACGAATGTACAGACGAACGTTGTTCTTTTAATGTATATAAAAATGTGTTTTTATTTTATTTGCAAAACATTTCTCTTACAATTGAAATGAATAGAAAGACCGCAGAGAGGGGCTCAAGTTATTTTCTATACGTTTCAGCGTGTCTACCTGAATGCACAGGAGCAAAACTGCTCATATTTAAAGCTCATATTAAAAGAGAGTGGTGCGACTCGCCACCACAAATCATAAACCAATCCTAAAATAAACAGGTCCCTAAGATAAAAGAGATATATGACATATAAACATGTACAAGGGCATGCATTTAATCTGAAAGGCCCAAGGGTATCTATGGCGGCGATCGGAATGGGAAAATTTTGTCCCTTGCAAATGGAAACCCTCTGTGTGTGCTGGCTGATTTAACGATAGCAATATTACGCGAAAAAATATCTTAAAACAATATTTAATTAATTAATATGTTATAATCTATGATTCGGATTATATCGCGTGCAGTTACTTAAGTTATTATAAATGCAATATTTCAGTTAAAAAAAAACCTTTCCTTGTTTTCAGGTCAAACTCGTGATCGGACAAAGGGATATCATTTTGTTTTAAATAAAGTACTATGTTAATTAACTACTTTATCAGAAGTAGCTGTGTATATTATAAAAAATAATATTATAAAATTAAGAAATGAACATATTTGACATAACGAAAATTGCGTCATTATACAAGGAAAATGAAAATTTCCGTAAAATTCCAGCATCTGTGGTGTGTAGTCAATTTGCAGTGACTAGATTTATAAAGAAATTCTTAAAACTGTGTCTGTGGAGCGCAAAAAAGGAATAGGACCAAAGCTGAAGACATCCGCTCTAGAAGATCGTCTATTAAATAGATTCTACTCAACTGATTTAAAACTGCAGGGGATATAAGAACAGAGTTCGGACTAATTCACCGGACCTAGACTAAGAAGGACTGAAGGAAAATTATCCTCTCGGATGAAAAAAAATTAACTTGTTTCGCTCCGATGGCATTCAGTATGTAATAAAGAAAACAGGAGAAAGGCTTGACGAAAAATACACCAGGCTAACGGTGAAGCATAAAAAAAAACATAATAATGAGAGCCTTGTTCCATCCACTGAATATATCTAATCGACTGCATCTCCCAAGACGATTCTTCATTATGCTATCGGGCTAAGTATTTTCTTGTTTACCCATTTACTTAGTTTAGGAGAAAAACATCTAACATTACATTTTCTTATTCACAAGTCAAATGTTCAAGATTTAAGAGGAAAAACTTGATAATTTATTTACCTTTGTCATGGCCGGGTTTTAGCTCTGATTTAAACCTCATCGAAAATGTATCGCACATTATAAAAACCAAAGTCAATAGAGAGAAGCCTCTGCTAAATTTAAATCTTCAGTAACAAAGGTCTAGTATGAAGAGATAATGACAAAAACAATAAAAAACCTGGATTCAATGCTGGCCCGGATATAAACGTTTTTAAAAAATAATAGAAGGAACCCCAAAATATTTTTTTTAAATCATTTTTGTTTTAATTAATTTAATCAAATTATTTTTTTTGGAATATTGATGAAATTATGATTTCCAATTGTACCTGAGTTACCTGACAGCTGCAAAACTTAATAGTTGTAGTTGTCAGTTGTCAGATGAACCCGAGTTTAGATTCGCATCTAAGTATATTGTGTTTTGAAAGTATTTTTTTATAAATAAATATATATTTATACAACTCACCTTCGGATTATTGCATAGTTATGCCACGTTGCCCATTTATCTGCCTCTGCAGATTTTAATAAGCGATTAGACTGCAATGGTTTTCCAGAAACGTTTCAGGCGAAAATACATTTTAGGCAACGAGCATTAAAGGAATATTCTATGCTCCTCGCCTCTGAACTAGAATGTATCGCATTCAATGATAAATAACCTGTCGTATGTGAATGCATAGAAATAAACCAAGCTTCCCGTACGATAATGGTGTATTATTTACATGCGGTGTTTCAACCTCCCATGCACTTTAATTTTTTCTTGATTTTCATACATTTTCACAATGATACATACCTGAAACAAATAAAAAAAACATGATATTAAGTCTTATAATATTATCAACATACCACTTATCGTTTAAAGATATCGAAAACGTCGTTAATCCAATAACTGATATTAGGTACATCGTAAAATATTAACGACGGGACACGTTATGTTACGTCTTTATCGGATATAATTTACTATCTCATATAGGATGATTTTATTTATTGTATTATATAAAATGTCATTTTTTTGTTAATATGGAAACAATAATTTGTTTGCTGCACAGATGTTTGGCAGAAACAATATTTTCTTTGACTTCCGCAATAAATTAAAGGAAAATATTGCAATGTTTACAATGAAAACAACATCCTGAAAATATTTTCTTCTCAGTCCACCCCACCACACGAGCATCGGCTTTGTTTATTCAATTTTAAAAGCGAACCGAAAAAAATGGCGGATAAAATATCCGTTACGGCAAGGGTTAGGATTGGAGCTTTTCCGTAGATTTATGGGTAATAATTGTGGATGTCATTTAACAGGGTGGGGGAGGGTGGTAAAAACCTTATATATATATAAGAAGTTGTAAAGAAGAAAACCTCCAGTCGTTCACCACCTATCCCTATACCCGCCCACCGACACACTGACGGGATTATCATCATGGCGTTGGATATAAAATGAAAATAAACCTTGGGTTAGGATGTAACAAAGGCGTGATTAAAGGCTTGCCAGGGGTATGGCCGACATCCGCAATTATCTCGCGAAACTGTGCGATTTGTTATATTGACGGAAGGGCGGAGACTTAGATTGGATTCGGAGATCTCAGCCGTGACGTTTATTACTGTAATTAATAAGTTTAGGCGAGAAAACAAGAGCAATATATTGGATTACTGAAAAAACTATAACTTTAAGGAAATACCCATTAAAAGAAACATTAATATTATTAAAACACTAGGAATTACTATAATCATTGATAACATAAATGGATGTGTCGTTTAATTATCACATTTAAGTCAGAGATATAATTATATTTAAAAATGGAAAAGACGAAATAATCTTGGCTATTGTTTTGAAATTTAATTATTGTATAAAAGATAAAAGGCAATCGCAATTATTTCTCTTTATCAATACTGAATGCTGATAATATCCGAATGGGTTTTTGGAATTCTGAGTGAAGCTGGTCGACAGATTAGCATGACACGTAGGCCGACGATAATAATTTCGCAAAAATGATGAAAAATAATAATGTTAGAAGCGCTTTTCGTAAGCTGTTTAACCCTTTCAGTGCGGGGCGCATGACGTACATGCGCATACAAATCGTGCCAGGGTGCGGCCGCATGTCGTACATGCGCGAGATTCTTTAAAACTTTAACTTGTCGTTACATGTAAACTAGACCGAGTTAAGTAATGGTGTTTGTTTTAAAAATTAGCTAATAAACACAGATATCATTAATAAACAACATATCACAAGAAATTTATAGGAACCATGTAATATGTAAATATGAATAGTAACATTTCAAATAGCGCGTGGTGTCTCATTCAAATCTCCGCAGTAGTATCGGTGACGTATCTCGGCTCAGGGGTTGTTAAGGGTGTTCCACGTACATTATATTCCACATACACATGTACGGATGTAATGGTGTAAGAAAATTGCATTTCGCATTTTTTATTTTGATTCGCATTCTCATTTTTTTCTCACTTAATCTCTGTTTGAGCAATTGATATTTTGTTCGATTTATTATTACGAAAATAAAGCGAATCGAGTTTATTTTTTTAGTTGAGATGGAAGAACATATCCTAATCAACATGTTTGCATAAATCTCTTAGAAGAAAATGGTATTAATATAGCGGTAAACGGTGAATACAAATTTACCTCGCCAAAAAAATAATTTGGCGCCGCATTGAGAGGGTTAAGCTAACTGTGCCGATGGAGTCTATTGTATACCCCAAGTTTTCGATTTTTCTCGAATAACTCTTATAATATAATTCCCATATATCACAAACTCTCGGCATTTTTTTAAAAAAAGTCTAAAGAATAAATACTATCAATAAAAATAGACCTTCATTGTCTGCAAATGCGAATAAAAAAATAAATAACAAAAATATTCGCTTCTGTTGCCGCTAGCGCAATGTTTTTTCTCACTCGCATTCAGTACGATGTGCCAAATGAGAGTGAAACGTACGATTAACACGTACTGTGAGAGCGTTATCATTTACGCATCATATTGATTTGTTAAAAAATACAAAATATCTACCAAATTAATTCATGATGACTATTTGTATGCTTATAATAAAAATCTATGAAGAATTCATTAATATTTTGAAATGCTTGCGGTCCCTGAAAGGCCACTTTTAGATGGCGTAATTATTTAACTACGATGGATGGATGACATAACAGATTCAATAAAGATTCTGAAGATGCAAAGGGAATGAGTCTCTCACAACAATATTCCCTCCCAGTGTTAAATAATGATCAATTAATATTATTTGTTTTATAATTAAAGATGTCATTCAATTAAATAATTCCAACGTACCAAACTACCTACATAAATATTTTTATAAAACATGTGGAGGTAATAGGGTCACTTCCCCCTACATACCCGCTGTAAATAAAATGAAATAACATGTATGTTACTTACAAGCCATAACACATTGATATATATTAAAACATATGGTATGGTGATGATCTTAGCTGTAAAATAATAATTATAATAATTGGATCTAATTGTAGATGTCGCTTAAATATTAGAATAAATATAAATTATTTTTGTGAATAAAAATAAATATCTTTTTACCGTTTTTTCGCTGAAATACTTCTAAAATAGGTGGCATTCTAAGCATAGACGTTTTAGGTAGGTTCATTATTTCCATGAGTGACTAACATATACATAGTTGACCTTCCTAAAAATTCTAAATGACGCTGATCTACAAATGGGAAAAGAAGTCCCACAATAAATCAAATCAATATTGTAAAAGCGTCATTCCTCAGAGATGCTTTAGACAACAGGAAACCGCTGCATTATATTCTCCCAAGAATATATTATTCATGGTCCTTCAAAAGAGAATCATTTGCATGATTACGTCCTTGGAGATGAGAAGTGATTAAAAATAAATCCTTCTTATTTTAGTACGTTGGAAGAATATTTTTATTAAAACGTAAAATAATTTTTATTCACGCGCACAACAATGAACGTTATATTTAAAATAATTATTTTTATGCATTTTATCATTATTATGTTGCTTATTAAAAAGCCACATGAGACAAACACCACACTATCACTTGTTTAAACATTGTTTTTATCACATTTTTTATAACACAGTATTTTCATGAAGCAATTGAAAATAACTGCCGTATTTGTAGCTGGCGTTGGTATATTATATGTATGATTTATACTCTTATCAATGTTTTATCAGTATTAATTATCAAGCATGTGACCATGGATGTTATATAACACACATATTTGAGTGAATATGATTCTATTTCAATTCAAATTATTTTAAATAAATAAATTAATACATCAATCTGCCTGAGAAAAAAAGATTGCTCGTAAATATCCGAAACCAGTCCATTTCAGCATCGATTCCTACCCAGTAGATAACTCGTTCGCGTTTTTAATATCATAAAACCGACTCGTACCCCCAAACCCGTCGGCCTACGAGTCTATTTATTATTTCTTCCATCCCCCCACCCTCGGTCCCATCCCTTACATAAATATTTATATATATGTACATATTTTTTATTATTCGCGCGAAGAAGTAAATTCGTCGGCATTACTCAAAACGTAACAAAAAACACATTCGGCCTTTATGCCCCGCGCACGAAACGATACGGGCTCGTAAACCGTTGCCACGGACCCCTGTTATATGAAACAATTTTTATTCGAGTCGTTAAACGGCTCGGGCCGAGATCATGGTGGCGTTAGCCCAACGGCCGTTACGTGGGCCCCTAGTTACCTCTGACTTAACCCGCGTAACCACGTCGTTCAGATGCTGCATGCCATAACCGCGCCAATAATAAACGGACAAAGTAAATAGAAACGTATATAATTGCCAATTTAATTAAACAATTTTAGAAAAAAAGACACTCTACACAATGTATTAATTTATTAAATATTATCAGCTTGAAATACAATTAAATCAGTCTCCTTTCCAGAAACCAATAGAAGACTTAATGTTTTGTGATTTTTTTTAAGTACTCTAAACCAGTGCTCCGCAACCGGTGTCCCGTGAGCCGAATACAGGTGTGCCGCGGTCAAATACAATGTATTTGAAATTTTACATTTTTTCATGCCATAGCCGACAAATTATTTTCAAAATATTGTATAGAAAATTATATAAATTTGCACGTATATTTGATTAAGGTGAAACGATAATATTACTGATTGTGTCTTAGAGAGAATTATAGATATAGAAGAATATTGCCAATATGTTGCGATATTTTATCGAATCCCAATTTCCGATACGGGTCTCAGGTTCGCATTGCAAAACAAAATGTAGCCAATCGAAATATTTAAATGACCCAATTGTCCCATCGAGTTGGGAACGTGTGTACGATGACGCGAAGCGGACCTATCAAATAACCATTTATAAAGTCGGACCAGTGTTTCACAACATCTCGATTTTTTACACGCATAAATAGATAAATATCTCGTTAGGGGAGAGGTTAGGCTGGGGTGGGAATGGGGTGGGTTAGTTAGGGTCGGGCTGTGGGTCGCTTACGCGCCGGGAGGCTAGGTTATCAGCTCCGGTCCCCGTCCGTCTGGACGCGGCTTCCCCGGGGAGTCATCCTACATATGTGATCGCTTTCGCAACATGTCACAAAAATGAAACTGTTCTGCGGCAAAAATTCATAGCTAACGGCCAGAGTAATCCGCGAGAGATGCTGCCGCGATGAGTTGTGGCAGGGCACGGTTCGGGTATCAGCAGGTCGCAGAAGGCCCCCTCCCCCAGCCCTGTGCCATGCTGGCTGGCTGCTATCAGTAATCAGGGCTACGAGCCAGTCAGTGCACACGACAGGCGCACGCCCGATATGGGGATCACTGTTGATGGATGGCTGCTACCCTGCAATCCCCTGATAAGAATTTGCCAAATGCGTGCCATGCAACTGCACTACGTAGCTCACAGAGCTGTTGCAAATTCCTCTTGTATCGTCCGATTGAACATTTTTTACATTGAACCTCAAAACGACACATACATGCTATAAAAATTGTAACTTTAACATATGCAAACGAATCGGATTTACAACGCGACACCTATAATATAACGAATCTAGTTATTTTTTCAATTAATATGAAAGAACATAAATGAAGTCACACTTTTTCATAGTTTTCGTGAAAATGGTGAAAAAACAGCGCCACGTTCAGATGCAGATTCGTGTTTAGTAGCTCTGCCGCAGCGAAAGAGTTAACTATGTATGATAACGTTTAGGTACCACTTCTCGGGTACACTCTACTAGAAACTTCCTACCCATTCAGGGGATAGTATCGAAATCTCACTGACTAAAAACCTTCTTTCTCTGATCCCGGCTTCTAAAACCGCTTTCGCATTTCTTCTCGCTATATCTGCGTTCATTTTTTTCATAGGACTATTTCCAGACTTTCAATTTAATTCTGAATCCGATGAATATCAATAGCGTAATAAAATATATAACAGATGAAAACAATACGACTCCAATGCCCTGCTATAAAGTTTCTTAACCGATCCGTCACGGCGGCTCAAAAACAGCCGAGTCTTCCGAAGGGAAGACAACTATCATAGACCCCATCATTTCAAGTCGAGATATTGTTGAATTCTTAATCGATATATTTTTTTTAAATGGATTATTCTATGAATAAAAATAGTCATTCATGATATGCCTCATAATTTGGTCGATATTTTGGATTTTTCTACTATGTGACGCATAAATAACACGCACAATAGATGATGTCCCGCCGCAGATTGAGGACACGCCACCGAATTCTAGTCAACCACTACGTCTCATTTGCACTTGGCATATCATACCGGATGCGAGTGAGAAAAAACATCGCGCCCATGGCTACGGAAGCGAATATTGTTGTTTTTAATTTTTCCTTAATTGCGGAGATTAAAGGTCAATGATTATTTATAATATTTATTATGTAGTCTTTTTAGACAAATACAAAAAGTTTGTGACATGTAGGATTTATATAAAAAGAGAAATAAAAAATGTGGGGTCCCCAATAGACCCATCGACATGGCTAGGTTAAAACAGGCAATGAAGTCTCAAAAATGAATTTCGTCACACATGTCAGCCAAGTCAAAAATTTAACCGCGATTTGGATAATAATACAAATTTCTTTCTCTAGCGTTACAAGATGTTGGTATCGCTAATGCAGTGATGAGAAAGGCGAATATCGAATTTTACAAATATAGAAGTTCCAATGTATTTTCTTTTACTATTATATAAAACTCCATCTGGATGGTGTGGATGCCAATGGATCCCCAGCGGCAGTTATCATCTCTCATTGCATCTGCCGCAAATTTGAGTTTTCATGTTGACTCTGACACTGATTAATTGTTTTCACAGATTATATTGCAATCAAATTTCCTTAAAAAATGGTATTAGAATTATCAATATGTCACATTTATAAACATTACTAAATTATCGGTCACTATTGAATGATTAGTTGTCTTAGGTATTAGGTACCAATGAAAGGTATTAAAGTCAAAGATAAAATATGAGAAATGTTCAAGGTTTACTATGAAATTTATATCAGTAAGTTATTATATATATTTATTTAAGTTTATTCGATCTAAGAGTTTTTGGAAAGAGCTTTTGATTGTTAATAAAACATCGTGGAAATAGAAAAATTGAAAATGCGTCATTTTTATAGCTGAAATGCAATTTTCTAAAATATTATAGCGTTACAATGTAGTTATGCTAAACAATGGCAATGCAATTCTTTGATGTGGCGCACACAAGCAGGGGAGTAGCTCCGGGTTAAGCGCCCCCTTAATCGACATGTTAAAAACACGCAACGTCTAGATTGGGGGGTTCAGCTTTTGAGGGGCGTCCAAAACAACAATCCCATTTTTTTTTATTTAGAAACGATTAGTGGCTGTGATTGACAATTTGACACGGGGACGATTATTTCTCGAGCCGTCCGGTAAGTCGGCACTTTCGACTTCCGGCAGGAACGCAATAGTAGCTTTAGTGAAAAATAGATAAAATAGTTCTGAAATACTATTGAATTCTAGTACTTTTCAAATATACGTGTATAGATATATAATCATAATTATCAATAGTTTGTGACTGGAAGATGGGGATTCAACGTTATGTTAATATTTATTTCACGTGTAATTTGGTCCAGATCCAGCGCAAAATTACCAAGACCACAATAAATAGAAATGTTCACAGATGTTCGGGACGTTATGCCGCCGGGTAGACTCTTCTCCTGGGGGAGATATATCCGAAACATACATAAATTTGTTTTGATCAAATACGAACATAATCCACTTGTGTTCAGAGAGCATCTGTACGCTACGATAATAATTTTAGTGGAATAAAATTCTCCATCGATTTGAAAATGTATGGAAAATGGCGTCACGTGTTCTCGTCCACAGTAGCGTGAGAAGTAAATTAGTGCAACAATGGATTCATCAATCTTGTATTAACGTTCGATGGTAAACAAGTAGAGAAGAGTTAGCAGCAGGGTTCTCCACTCGACTTGGAGTGCACTCGTGATCGAGTGCATGTGCTTGCACGCTCTCGACAAACTGTTTAGAAAATAATATTTAATATAAGTTTAGCATATGACGAAAAATAAACACATACATATACAAATGAACGCATATACACTCAACTTTTTATTTACATGATAGATACATTCCAGCAAAACCGCGTACAAAGTAATTGTTTGAACAATTCTGAAGATTGATTCCTAAGTTTAAAAAAATCGTGTTATTAAAAAAAAAACAATATTGTGGTATAGAAAACCTTTTAAAAATCTGAAAATTACTCATTCATATGTATTTTAACTAAAGCAAAAATATTAACGACGCGTCTGTAAGAATCGAATGGAGGTTTTTAGACCCGAAACATCGGGTTTTCGACAGCACTTGTCCTCACGTATAGCTGATGAAAAATCACACGTGAATGAGCTCGATGGTAGTGAGGTGGCCATAAGGGCAAATCGGCACAGTACAAAGGGGTTATGTACTGCGCCAACCAACAGCTTGAAGAAGTGCTTTTCCAAGTAGATTAACCTTCTTTTCTCGAGAGTTACATACCCCAGGCAACCCTGAATCCATGAGCTGGGGTATAAGCACGGGTAAAATCCAAATTCCCTCATATAGAGATATCTTCTGAATTTCTTTCGGATTTTATCTAGTCTGAGGATAGTCGAGGCGTTATATGAAGCCCAGATCCTGATTCAAGTAAACTCCAAACCAGTGTATTGTATAGCAACTTTATAACTAAGGAGCTATGTATGTAATGAGACTTTCTCAAGACAAAACCCAACATTTTTGAAGCTCTCTTACATACTTCGTATACATGTGAATTGAACCTAAATTTAAAGTCGAACAGAATTCCCAGATCTTTAATTAACGATTGCCTGGGAAGAGTGTCATAAATGATGTCAGATAAATATTTCGGGTAATCTGGTAATAGTGTTAGAACAAATAATTAACGTAAAATTATAATAGTTGGTATATTCGTGTAAAAAAGACGACAGTGTATTACAATAAAAAAATATAATAGAAATATTAAATCAATATTTGATTTAATTGAAATATTGCAGATGATTTTATTTTCAGATTTTACACCGTTTATATTTCTAAAACATAAATTTAAATATTAAAGTATGATACAATGCATCGTTATTTTATTAGAATAAATGTTTATTTAATGATTTGTTAATGTTGTAATTGACAGCATTTAATTAAAACACCACTTCTAAATTGTAATTTTGTGATTCAAAAATGTTGCAAGGGAATTATTTTTATGTAGGAACTAACATAACATTTCACGAACTCGACACGCAGATAAATTCGTAGAAATGTCCATTCCCAAGAAGATAATTAAGGAAGCGTTCCTCGTATATTAATACATTTTTGGAAAAAAACAAAAATATTTTTAATACGCGTTCATTATTGGCGTAATTCAAATAAATTATTGTGCAATAATAATAATAAATACGGGCAATTTTTGTTTTTCTCAAAACATTAATAACGTTACGTGTAACAACGATTTTTGCTATCGTTGAAGTACTTCTGGAATATAATTTTCCGCAGGGCGTTTAGTTTTTTCAGAGATATTCTGATATATCTCATCAATGTTATTAAAACGTCGTCCTTTCATGTTTTTTTTTAATCATTAAAAATAGGAAAAAGCTGCAGGAGGCCGTATCCGGTGAAACGGAGACTGAGAAACTGTGTTCTTTTTGGCCAAATTTAATTTTCCATTTTTTCCGCAGATAAAAATCGCCGACCACAGCAAACCACGTAAAACATTTTCGATAGTCAAAAATAAAATAACCATTCAATACGGCTACAAATATCAAGATAAATCAGCAACCAGTGTATCAACACAATAAAAATGTGACAATTGTACTTTGAACAGCAACATTGCATATTGTTGATCAAACTTTTTACATAAAGAAGTAATAAATTTACACGGTTTTTTATTTATTTAAATGAACATTTTCACCGTTCAATTATTTAAAGTTATCATTCTTGTATAATTCCAGTGTTGTCTAATTGCTTAATTATTTAAAAAATATACAAATTATCGGTTACATTAAAAATATAATAATAAACTTAAATAAAAGTGTCCATTTTTGGACCGTATTACTTAATGCCGTGCAAATGGAGAACCGTGCGTATACAAAAAGACACACACATAAATAAATAATTTCCAAACGTGAGCATTATTAGTAAACTCGATGATAACAGGCGTACAGGAAGTGTAGCGACAGCAGGTCGGGGTGTGGAGGACCTCCTGCGGGCTGCTGGCGGGGTGGCCGACAGGAGCAGATGCGCGTGTAGTCCTCCTCCGCCCCACCAGCTATCTAGGATGAAAGGGGTCAATCTCATTAATAGCTAAATGCATGTAATTGTATCAAGTATGCGTAGTGCTCTTTACAAGCCGCGCTCTGGCAATGGGACGTCACTTGCGACCAGAAACATCGACTGCGACTCCGCCTTCTGACATTTGACAAGTTTTACACAAAGGATTGTATGATTTAGGGAGCAAAATCGCAAAACACTACATTGTTTCAATCGTTAATAAAATCAATATAAATATATTTTTTTACAATCGCGCCCCCGAATTCGTCGAACAGTTTTGTCAGATCGCAAATTTTTTTCCACAAACATTTTTAAATATATAGAGTATGTAATTTTGTGCAGAGGGCCCAGTTGGTTAGATGTGATAAATTGCCACGTCAAATGGTTTATCATAGTTGGGGGGGGAAAAAAACGTTTTATTTCACAGTTAACACCGATTCACCCCCAAAGGCCGAGTTCAAATCCCCGGAGTGATATTCTAGTTCAGCTGAGGCCAAATGATCCTGAACATTGTTTAATAAAAATATCCATTCTGAAATACTGCACACAAAAAGCGTTTATAATAAATTCAATATATATGCATTCACACGAAATTATCATTGTTAACAAGACGTCTTAAGCTTATGAATTATTTAAAATAAGATTTTGTAGCAGGATGCAGTGATTAACATTAATTTCAAACACAATGCGTTTTAAATATTACGTAATATTAAGCGAACATGATTTAAAAAAATATTAAAAGTGCGATTTGCATCATTGAAATATTGTAAATAAAACAAAATTTCAAAAAATATACACAAATAATTCATTTGAAATATTACTAAGTCATAAAAAAACGTACAATACAAATTTGTATAATTTATTCAAGGGTTCCGCCACCACCTGTGACATCTTACGCCATCTAAATACGTTCAGGAAATGGTTCAATAATTCCATTCACACATTGTGTACGTATTAAATAATACATTATTATAAACAATATATTAAATTCTATTAAAATTCAATAAAAAAACATTTGGCATTGCTCGATGAACCTATGGCAATTGATATATTTTTATGTATGTATGTGTCGATTAATATATACATTTCTAAATAATTTCATTTTGTTGTTTCATTGCATAACTTTATTCAAATTTTAGTATGCAAGGTTACAGAATGATATCAGTATCAGGTAGCTGATAATCCGTGACAAAAACTCTACGCCCATCTGAATCATTCATACAAAGGTGAATGATATTAAAAAAACCAACGCCCAACAACTGCTATTGTCAAACTGTATATAAATATAAATTTATTTATTTTATATACGCGTAAAATTATTTTAGTTAATGTCAATTGAATGCAATT
>JAGXCT010032832.1:0-14273 GCA_022495035.1 Philopotamus ludificatus
ATTTGAGTGACACTTGCCACAAAATATGTTTGATTTCTTAAAAAAAATATTGTTTATATTCTTTGATATGTCAACACAATAATAATCTGAGACGTATTTGGATTAGAAATTTAATCCTTATCCTAATAGCTCGTAAACTACTCTACTTCTACTGCTGATATTAAAAAAATTAACCATGCATTTACTACAGAAACACGAAATTTATATTGTCCTATAAGTGAAGCTGAATTTAGCATAGAAATGAAAACAAAACTAAAGTCTATAAAATAATGAGTAAGGTTTTGGTGGGCCCTAAATATTTCGGGGCCTCATGCCCCAGCATAAGCATCCCTATAAATCCGCCACTGTTTTCATGATTGATGTATTATATATTTCGTTTAAATACTGTGCCGCATTGTTGTTCCAATTAACGTTACTGTGTTGCGATAAGCAACTATTTGGACAAACGTCCAAAATTCTGCAAACGCCATTTTTAACGCGATAAGCGCATATTTTTCGCGATAAACGCGTGTCAGCACACCACTCTTGCAATCTCGTCCAGTGACCCACTTCGACCCGAACGCTTGTTTATTGTTTATCGTCATTTTGTTTTATTGAAATTTTACTGGGCCGCCGAGTCACAGTTCCCAGGGCCGCGTACCTGGCGGCGTCGCAGTCGCGGATCCGCACTCCCCAGGACCAAGGGATTCTCCGAAGATCGTCCCCATTGTTCCCGGCTTACCATTCGATTGCGATTGTCCAAGCGACGGTCGCCATCGCCATTCAATCGATTCATTCCGAACCTATAAGTCACTCCAGGCGTGACACGGCTCTTTGTACTGCGCACGGCCATTGTGTTGTTATTGGAAATTATTTTTATAGCGGGTACGGGACCGCACACTGGAACCACATGGCCGTTTGCCGGTCAAAATTCAATTAAATTAAATTACCCATCATACCTTGGTTCTTGAAACACCCGGTACTCTGTAGGAAGTCAGCCAAGCTGCAACACTGCAGACAGATGCCTGCCGTCGCACAACTCAAAAACATCACACACATCGACAACACACATCGACAGTATGTATTAATATGTGTGTGTGCATGTGTGCATGTGACCGAAAGCCATTAGAGAATATGCACCGGGGAATAGTGAAACCCCATTTTTTTCACAGTGTTCCAAGTATTTTTTGCCCGTGGTTATTTTTTGCAATATGCAACAGTCGGAGGCAGGGTTGTATCTTACACTCGAGTGATATATCAACTGTCGCAAATAAATTGACTGGCGTCGGTTTGAGATTGAGGGCGAAGGGTATTCTCTAAATAAAACGACGATTCAAACTCACTGCGTTTAATAAAAACAGAAAACTTGACGTAAACATGTGTGCATTATTTACTCGGACCCACCTATCCCCTACATATGGACTCGTTAAGGCCAGTGTTCTAGATAAAATACAGTATTTCATGAATTAATCGAATCTACCCCTTTCTTGTAGACTCGCCCTCGTTCTCAGGCAATGAAATTCTTGGAACTCCGTCGTATTTATTCAGCAATCGGCGGAAAACATTGATATAAATGCAATAGATTATCCAACAGAAATATCCGGCAAAAGTATTGTAAAGATTTATTTAACCCTTTGGGTACAACCCTACCTGGAAACTCAGCATCAAGAATGGCACCCTTTTATAAAATAAAATTGTAAACATATTTAATAAATAGACTCGTGGGTCAGACGGTCCTAAATAGACCCAAATTATTTGGTCTGTTTTCGCATAAACGGCCCCAAATCATTCCGCAGAATATAATCTAACTCTCAGCCATATTACTCGGTAATATATGCATATGTACGGCTTCCGCAGGAGTGGCAAACATTTAAAAAGCGACTTTATAATCTAAAAAATGAATTAATAATATTTTTTCCGTCAAACTTCTTTTTAATGCCATATAATATATAATATTATTATTGCAAAATAAATATCACTATATTATCGGTTCTAAGTGATTATTAAATCCGTGAAATATTAAAATTGACGTGGCATTGAACGTGTCAAAGTCGAGTAACAGTTGAATTAATTAACAGATGGCGTCAAATAATTTCGCGAGTCGTTAGTATAAATTAATTATTGAATTTAAAGCTGTTTCCTTGAACATGATACCCGTGTGTATATGTTCAGTTTTGCTTTAAAATACTTATTTTATCATTTAAATTCTTGCAATACGACGTAGTCGAGTGTTATCTTCCAATTAGCAGAATACAATATATCGTATTTCGACAGCAAAGGGGTTAAGAATTGAATCTCGAGTGTGGCTGTCGAGGATGACAGGTCGTTAAATAAAGATATTCTCTAAACTGAGCCGTAAAAGTCGGGGTTCGAGATATATGTGGCATTGTCCAGGAAGATAAATCCTTTTGTTGAGATAAAAAAATACGCGGAATTTTTTGTGTATCTCAAAATTTATTCATTAGTATTAATTTTGCTCAGCAAGAAATAATTTGTCCTAATTTTCGATGTTGGAATTCTAAAGCTGGCAAATTCTTTTCTTCATTTAAAAATAAATCATAGCAAAAAGGCTATGTTGCAGCTGATGTTGGATTAACTAAAAATTGCCATGCTATAAAATTTAATACTATTTACATACATACATTAAATATTTTTTCTAGCTTTGGCCGGTCCGCGGGTGTTAAAAGGTTGAAAAACACTGCTTTCAAGTGCTTAGTAACCATTAGATACATAATATACTTAATAAGCACCATTATCTCATTATATTTTCCTCAAATTTGGTAAAACGTTATTATTCCTATCCTTTTTCATCTTCTAGAAGAAAAAGAGATGGCAAAAACTCACAATCAATAATAAAATAAAATAAACACTCAATGGCTACAGATGTCAACATGCGTCATAAATAAGTATACCAACACTACAACTATACAACACGCAAAATTAAAAAAAATACTATATATTTTTTTTATTAAGCCTCGTATTGATATGCAATAGTTTCCGCTTAAATCAGACACATCGAGGACAATTTTTTTGTCTCAATTAAGCGACTGTCCCAACTATACTAAGTTTAGGATAAAAAGGACCAGAATTTATTGTGCAATTATTAAATACAGTTAAACCCCCACTAACACTAAAATCGGCACCGTGTTATTTGGAGTCGTGTAATTGTAATTGGCACGTGTGGAATACACAGACGTTAGACGTTTGACTGTATGTGAATGAGACCGCGCAATTGGAGGATTTGCGGCAAATATTTGAACTCGGCGCGTAATTCGGGGTTGTGTAATTGGGGGTTCCACTGTATAATTATATAAAGTATACATATAAATATGAAAAAATACTGACTAATATACAGCAATCCTCTTATAACGATCTCTGCTACACCGCGATTTTCTATAACGAGTTTGACAGTCCCTCCTATAGCACTCTTTACCAGAACGTAAATTTTCAAGGTAAAATTACATATATTACGTAAATATGTACAGTAATCACTTCTATAACGCTCCATGCTCTAATGCAATTTTCTATAGCGAGTGAAAATTAAAAAAAACCTTTCCCAGAATTTGTATGGGTGCTTAGGCTTCTATAACGCAGACTTCTATAACGTCTGTAATAAAAAAATATTTAAAAAAAATCATTAACCGACAATTATTATAACACAATCAATAAATAGACGTACTTATTACATAAATAATTAAAAAAAATATTTTTCCGGATGAACTCTTTTAATTATAGTATGTCTTATGTTTTATAGAATTGTAGAAAATCTTGTAGAATACTTCCCTAAAATAACCTTGTGACATTTTTTATAGTCTTTTGTTAAAATCGGGTTCCGGATAATCAAAGTAAATTACTAATGGTTTCTGTTTCTTGGGATTTGGCCCAAATAACCAAGGGTACGAATAAACCGCCGTCCCAATTAAGCGGAGTTTACTGTATTATAATTAATATTCGAACTTTTCATAAAACGTGTATCTAACGCGCCATCTTTTTTCTTCGCCGAAACGAACAAAGAGTTTCATCAAAATGAAATTCAGAGGGAATCAATAACTTTTTCTTATTACCATTTCAATTTTTGTTTCCTCCGGCCGTGTCTAACAATACGATTGTCAACTTTTTGCAGAAAAATCGCTGTCTGATAAATAATAAAGCGTTTCGAGCGCAGATTCCCGGAATGTGTACACACGAGCGATCAACTTTAATATTAAATATCGAAGCCATAAATTTAATATGAAACGCTGGACCATATGTCCATAATAGGTTCATTTCCCGGGGTAATTCCTATGTCCGAGTTTTCTCTTCCGCGAACTCAATATATCCGCAACCACGATTTTTTTCCCATTGTAATTATTAAAATATTTCTCATGAAATAAAATTATGTTCACCCCTTCCGCATCCAGCTGACAGCTGACACCCATGTCACCCTGAACAAACCCCATCGACCTTGTCGACTTGCCCCCATAGAGAACAACGTGCTTTATTCCGGGCCGCGATTTACATCGACCTGGAAATCAGATGACGGATCCTGTCACCCCTGTTTATATTTGGTCAGGTCCAAAGAAAATAATTTAAATACTAATATGACCGTAAGCGAATTTGACCGGATATCCCCTCGGAGATGACTTGGACTGACGAACGACTTCCGGTGATTATCCTCGCCCTTGCATTTATATGAGCCCTGCTATATTGGCGATCTTATGGAGAAAAAAAATATACCAATTATCTAAGTGTGACATCTCGGATCATTCTTTATACGTCAGCGTTATCAGCGTTTAATCTCAGATGCTTTATATATTCTAATTTATTATTCCCGAAGAATGCAAATGTGATGCATTAATCAATTGATTCACTGAGAAAATGATAATGAACATTTGTTATGCGTTTTTTATTACGTCAAATCGCTTAAATCAGGAATTATATTTTAAATAAAACTCTATTCTTCTTTATGCATTACTGAGGGATTTAATCGTAAGATCTAGAAGAAGAGTGTCAAATTTGCGGCCCGCGGGCCGCATGTGGCCCTCCACAATTAATTGTGCGGTCTAAAAAAGCATCAATTTCACAGAATCTCGATGTTTAAATCAACGACAGTTCTCTGTCTTCTTAAGTGAATTGAACACCGACAATTCCGGTTTGCTGACTTTCCTGCCCCGTGTTCCTTAAACAATTCTAAGCCTTTAAAGAAAAATATGACAATTCTTAATCCCCAATTTTTAACAAAATATCAGATCTTTACGAACATGGTGCATTTTTATTCATGTTTTTTCATATTTCTTATATAAAACATAATTTCCATCATTATTAGAAACTGTTTTCTATCTTCCTTGTAGTTTTTCAATTCCTTTTTAGAAAAAAAAATCCGGTTTTAAAGCGAAATACTCGTTTATGGGGTTTTCGAAACTTTCGAAAGTGTGCTGCATGGACCTTAAGAGAAAGTAATTGGAAGGAGCAAGGTCTGGGCAATACAAAGGGTGTGAAAGAATCCCCCAGTTTAACTCTTGAATTTATGAGGGCGTACATTATCGTGGTGAGGATTCTGTCAAACACAATTGGATGTTTGATTTTTTATTTTCTCGTTTTATCTTTCCTTTTTTAGTCAGTAAGCATTTGCAGTAATTGTTTCACCGGATTTAAATAATTTGTAAAGTATTATTCCTCTTAAATCCCACCAAATGCACAAAATTACTCTTCGAAGTGTTGTTTCGGAGAAAGACATTGCCTTTTTCGACTTTTGCCATCTTAAACGATCCATTTCTCAAAAAGAGCCCTGAAGCCCTGGTCGAAAAAAATTTTTTTTTCGACCAGGGCACATTTTTGGCCATGATAGTACTTACAAAAAAAAATTTACATGATTTCTTCACCGTGTCTAGATACGAACTAGACTTACACTCATTAGGTTATAAAATACGCCATTTCTTTCGGGTCCCCTAATATTTATATGCCGCGTTTAAAATTACTCAATTCGCATATAAAATTAATTCCGTGTTTGAAAGTATGAGCAGTTATTTTCAATTATGAACGGAAATAAGTCTCCTGTCAGATCCAGAATTATTGACATTCACCTTGGGTCAGTTTTGAAAGTAATCACTGCTAATAAGATTTCTCCCGAAGTAAGAAAGACAGCGACGGAAAATATGCCAAGAGTCACGAAGAAAACATTAATATTATCGTTGTTCTCGTTTAATTTCAATAATATACTACTCGAAATAATGTTTTTTTGCGGCTCACATACTTTGTTTATTTGGCCCAAGTCTTTAGATTATTTATAAATAATTCGTTTCATTATTAATTAATATTTGAATTATTAGGGGGACCGAAAAATAATCAAAATGTCTTCGATGAGCTCATTCACCCTATTCACCGGATGTCGCGCCGTCGGATTACCGCCTTTGCAGATCGTTAGAGCATACATTAAGACAGAGGTCGGCAAAGTGCGGTTCCGGAGCCGCACGTGGCTTTTTGGCCCCTTAAGTGCGGCTCTGGCACAAATATCCACGGGCAAGCAGACAGAGCCAAGAGTATGACCGGCTTAAGAAAGGGGTTTGTTACTATTTTAAAAGAAAAAAAAAATCACAAGATACTTTCTCACCATTGCATCATTCATCAAGAAGCGCTTTGTGCGCAGACATTTCCAGAAGAAATTTGTAAAGTTATGGAATTGGTGATTACGATTATCAACTCCATTTTAGCTAAAGCTCAAAGAATTTTTAGTTGAAATGAAGAGTGAGTACGATGATCTGCTCCATAACAAGGTACGTATGTTATCAAGAGGGAACGTTTTATAACGTTTCGAATCCCTATTACCAGAAATCAAAGCATTTCTTCTTGAGAAAGGTGTTCACTATCCAGAACTAACAAACGATCAGCGTATTCAAAATTTGTATTTCATGGTAGACGATACGTCTCATTTAAATCGGCTTAATCATAAACTACAAGGCAAGGAAACACAATTTTTTTGACGTTAGAAGTCATTTCATTCGAAAACAAATTATCCCTTTTTATTTTTTCCTAATCTTTCTGAGTCTGCTGAAGCATCGCCATGGAAATAATTCAACTATTGACAAAGACTATTTCAAAACAACCATTTTAAATATGAGGGAAGCATTTCTCAGCAGGTTTCAGGAATTTAAAAACAGCAGAGAGACCTTAACATTCGTTAAACACCCTCTTAATGCTAGGAAAACAGATTTGAAATTTTCTTCTTTTGGCATCAACATTGGTAGAAATACAATTGCTGGATTTAAAAAACAAGGAAATATGGAGCTCTAAATTTGAACGTCTTTGTGGTGATTTAGAAATATTGGAGAAGAACAAATGTGAGCTTAGTTCATAACACCAGTGGAAATAGTGGGTGCTTTAAAATACCCGGAGAGGGAAGACATGATCATCTTTAATGACTGGAATAATATTCTTGACTCTTATGAACAGTTGAAAAAACTTACATTTGATGTTCTTTCCCTTTTCGGTTCTACATATTCATGAGAACAATCGTTTTCAACCATAAAAACTTTATCGAGTAAACTGAGAAGTCGTTTTATTGATGAGAACCTGAAATCGTGCCTAAAATTAAGAATAACAAAATACAAACCTGACTTATTTAAACTTTCCAAGGGGATGCAAGGACATTGTCCGCATTAAGTATTTGTCAGTCATTATCATGATTTAAATTTATGGATTCCTTAATGACTTAATATTTTTTATTAAAGAATAAAAAAAATATTAAGTACGAAATCAAGTTTTATTTAGTGTACCTGTAATTTAATGAAGTGCTAAAATTATAATAAAGGTTTGCTAAATTAATATACAGATTTGGCTCTCAATTTTTTTAATCGTTGTAGTGTACATATTTGGCTCTTTGGCTAATAAGTTTGCCGACCGCTGCATTAAGAGGTTCAAAATGTAATAATGTTGGAGAAATGATAACACACTTCGGCCAGGGAATCGAACAACTGCCTTTACGTTGGCAACAAGAGGTTTTTCGACAGCAAAAAATAGTTTTGATTACTTTTCGGTCCTCCTAATATAATATAAATATGCGACTTTACGATCATATTTTTTTTTTAATTATCTACAGATTCAGATGTGAGTGAAAAAAGTTTGGATAATTAGAATGAGTTGTGGTTATTTACGATGTGTGTTTCGCATCTTTAAACTTTAAAATGTTACGTGCATAATGGTTATTATCGTTTGTTTTTGCAGTGTTATTTCATCCAGGATGCGTCATAATTAATTGCGTCTATAGGGACAGTGTCGCATGACGTATAAAGCTCCGTCTCACGTGACCTTATGCAAAATTAATTATCACCGTTGCAGGCTATTTTGCAAGTCGCGTATCAGATTTAGTCTCGAGGCCCGCGGGGATCGCGAAAGTGCAGCTGCAGGGCGGCGGCTGCGCATGCGCAAGAAGGCGCGTCGCGCGAGTGCGCGTGCGCAGACTGGATCTTGACCTATGGTCATGCGTTGGCGCTTCGGCATTGTTGTCGCAATGCTCGACAGTTGACATTGCACCGAATGTGCAAAGGTCGCGGTCGACGTTTTTTACGTCTATTTTTGTGCGGGCGATTTATTTTGCGTCATGCGTACTCGCCCGTCTACAAGAAAGGTCTAGAAAAATCGACAAAAACTAATAAATAACGAAATAAAATATGCATTTTCAGACAGACGATAGCTTTTCTTTAGACGAGGATGCAATGGCGCCTGTGTGCCAAATTTTAATTGGAGCCTATACAATAAATGAAACATTTTATGAGAAAGAATTGGGACGCTTAATCGAGTTTCTTTCGATTTTAATAAAAGTTTAACGATTTAATATTTTTCATTTTTTTCCCTCTTGGCGCAAGTAATCGTCGCGCGCCTGTGTGCGCCGCACAATCTGGCCATATGGACGGTGCGCCCCTGCGAGCATGACGCGAAAAGTGCACACTGCGACATTTTCATCAACACTCGCGTTGCTAAAAATAAATCCGCGTTGAAAATAAGCCGAGTATTCGCGTCCATAACCTCACTTGCCGCCGTAAAAATAATCGTAACACTTTCAGACAATAACGGTCGGTGGACGCAGACGCGTCGGATTCAACGCGAATTAACAATAATAATAAATTGCTTATTGACGACCCCTCGCAAAAAAAGGCCGGTTTGCAGACCATTAATCCACTTATGAAACCGCACTATTTATATGCACGGCAAGACCCCGTCCAGGACGCGTTCTCAAAAGGGGAACGCGAGACTAAAAATAAACGGGTTTTACTGTAATTTTAAACCCATGTCGAGGCAAATAACGCGATAAAATAAATATACACGTAATCTAAATTGAATTGAATGGTTAAAAAACTGGGCCTCGATAATCCGACAAGCAGTTCATCAATATCAACTCATATAAAAATCGATAAAAAATATCAAAAAACGTGTTTTTGGTTCATTTTTAACAATTTTGACAAAATATATACTGTGATACACTTTTGTTCATTGTTAAAAAAATAAAAAGACATGCGTTTTTGCTATAAAAGATGTTTTAGATGTTAAGAAGAAAGTGTTGTAATTCAGAGCTACACTACTGTTTTTAAAAAGACGAAAAATGTCCAAAAACTTACATTGTTATATATTATTTTATGTCGATTTTACGAACTGTAAATCATTTTAATAATTTATTGTTTTATATCCCTAATTCTCCGGCGCCTGTGTGCGCCGCACAATCTGACCATATGGACGGCGCGTCTCTGCATAGTCGCATTACACGAGTGTCTAAAAAAACCTTCTTTCGTCCGTCTTTAACGCCATATATCGAATCATTCAATCTCTATCCGTCTTTTTAGATTGGTTAATTGGAGACTAATAACTTAATAAAACTCAATATAATATAGTCAATAAATAATTAAACCAGTCTGAGGCTTGTAAATTACAATCTATTAGGAGTACTCAGAATTAATGTTGTAATGCTGTAAAACCGTTATCTTCGGTACGTCATTATGGATATCGTGGCAGATAAAATATTAAAATACCAGTTTTAGATAGAATATTGTTTGAAGATAACAAAATATCCTTTTTTCTAAGTCTAGCGATAATGAGGAGTTCAGAGACTAGTTGTATTGTTTTCTATGATTTTTTTTTATGATTGATTGTAAATTTATTGCTAGCTGTGTTATTCTATTTTTTTAAGCAAATACCAACACTTAATTCCCTCTAGCTTACTTGTAACGAATTGAAAGTTTCGCGCAAATTAAAGTCTATGACAACGCATGCATTAGTGTGCCCATGAACGTCATGGGCGCCGCACTGAAAGGAAATTATTTTGAATATATACAATTTGATAATCAGTATTCAAATTTAGTTTCATTGATAAAGTACGACATTAATTCTGGGCACTCCTAATATTATCATTGTGTTAAGCTAAGCTCAGGTAGTACTTGGATAAGTTAACCTTCCAGAGAAATTTATCTGATACTGACCAATAATATATTAGGGTAGTCAGCCGTGATTTTAATTGGACAGGGAGTGATTGTGAGTCTAACATCTTAATCATCTTATTATTTGTTTATCAAACTTTAAATGATGGTTTGACTTTTACTGTAATGGCACTCATTCATTTTCAGATAAATAAATAAAATAAATTATTCTGTGATTATTTTCATTTATGCGGTCCATTTAATACATACAAAATAAGAAATACATTTGAATAAACCCAACGGGAGGTGAGCAGATTGATCTGTAGAAATCAGAAAAAAAACAATGCATCGGGTTAATTCACCGAGAAAATCTATGACGAGGAGGGTCCTTGTATCATCACAACCTCCCACGACCCACCACCACCGCCGCCGCCACAATAGGGGGCTGTAATGTCCGGATATTATTTTTCTGGATGTTTTTGAATAAGATATAATGATATTATGTCAGAATGTCTGAAGGGAGATTTGATGAATATGAATAAGGGGCTGATTGTAATAACAAACATTTAGCAATAAAGGTACATCTCGGTCGTGCCGAAAACCGAGGTCATGGATATCCCATCTGAGAAAATTATGGACAATTGCATACCAATTAATTGATTTTTTGCGATGTCGATGCGGGGCCCATGAATGACATGTGTGCGTGTGGCGTTCCGGTATACCCGTCCATTTAACTAATTTGACAATAATGTACGTTCCAGTCACGCCAATAATTATTAGCTACGGTATGCCAATAATTTATTTGCAGTGGACTAATTGAGCTAATGCATATTCACGGGTTCGGTGAATCAATGTAGCGAGCGCGATTCGGTATTGTAAACCAGTGGGGTGCAACGTATTCTTTTCCGAATAAATAAATCGGATTCCTGTGAGAACTTCTGAGTTTTTAGTATCTGCTTGGAACTATCGTTCGTTGATCAGTCACCCTAACAAATAGTGACCGTGACCAATGTCGGTCAACTGCAGTAATTACATTAAAATAGCGTTGATTTTCTCACGTACCCTACATATTAAATAGCCCACATCTCACATCCCATAGCAATGCTTTATCAATAGAGAAATAATAAAACGATATAAAACTGATATGTTTTATATTACAGTCAGCCCTCCTATAACGAAGATATCAGGACCACGTTATAGAAGCCTAGGCATCCATACACAAATTGAGAAGAGAGCTCTTTAATTTTATTTTTTAATTTGAACGTAATTAATAAAACCATCATTATTTCTATTCACATATTTTAAATGACCTTGACCTTGTTTTTTTAACGGCATATGGAGAGAGCGCTATATGAGGGACTTTCAAACTCGTTATGGAAAGCAGCGTTATAGAAGGGTTTACCGTATTAGATAAAATTGGTCCATAGTTTAAATATTTTTTTTAGAATTAATATATCCTTTCATCATACGTCACTGGATGTGAATTGACTCTTCGCAAACAGCTTTGGAAAATTTCATCACTGTCATTTAGTGTTTCATTTAACGTTTCGGCGTATCGATGGTAGCTTTCAATTTTAATTACAGATAAAGCCAATACTATTTTAAATCGGCTAACTATTTATCCAGAGTCGGAATATGGAATATCCATTAAATAAATTCGCAGAGGGATATTCGCACACATACATATCGGAAAAGCTTGATTGAAAACGGAAAATAATCCAACACAACCGTGAATATCAACCGGAGCAGGGGTCATAAAAAGTCAAGCTACTTCTATTTTTATACCGCGATTCTTTTTAGCATTGCCACCAACCCAAGTATCCGTAAATGTTTGTATCCGTCTATAAATAACATCTCCTTCATCTGTCAATACATATTTTATTACGCCATGAATGTTAAAACCAGACATTGTACAAAAGATTCCTTCCTTTTAAATTTATTCGTCACGTGTTTAATAATAAATTTATAATATTATATGATTTCATCATTACGTCTTTGCTGAGAAACCTCACCACAAAATGCCACCGCTACGCAACAAGGCGAATTAAATCAAATTTTCTCATCAAACCCTATAGATGCTTCTTATTAATTTTCCTAATGAATATCTCTTTTATTTAATTTGTAAAAAAAATATAATGAGAGTAACTCATAGATTCGACTAAAAATGGAAAGGGTTAAAATTTAAACAACTAAGAAAAATGATGCTATATTTTCACAAGTATTTGGTCGTAGAAGAAACAACATTTTATTGATCTATTATTTATTCATCCCGATCGGGGTCGAGCCATCCATATGGCTAGATTGTGCGGCGCACACAGGGGCCAAGAGGGAATAATTTAAAAATATAAAATAATAATTTATTGAAATGAATTACATTTCTTAAAATCGACATTAAATTATATTTAATTGTTCGTTTTTTTCAAGCACACCGGTGGTACAGGGGCGTTAATTGAATTTCTGCACACAGGCGCCGGACACCTTCGCAGTGTCTAACGGTGACTTTTTGGGGCTGATACTAATTACACTTCAGAGGCCCCTGGTAACATATAATTGGCGAAGGTGAGGGAGAGGAGTTGTTGGTCGTCTAAGGATATAGACGAATTTTCAAATAATTCATATTAAAAAAAAAGCTTAAAAACTTGTTATCGGAAAAATAATTAGAAAAAAATCAAATTGTGTTACAAATGAAGCTCATAAAAACGAAAACCAAACTATAAAATATTGAGTTGGGCCATTGGGGCCCCGAATGATCCGGATCCTGATGCTCCTCATCATAAGCATCCCAATTTTGCATGAACTTCTCCAAATCTAACTGGCAGTTTATTAATTATTACTGGATTTGGATTGAAAGAAATGTTCAATGGCCTGATTTGCATAACTTTATGTTAAACTAAAGTTTATCCATTCAAAGGGCTCTGTAAGAAACAGAAAAAGTGGTAGTATTTCGCGTAGGCTATTATCATACTTTCCTCATTTTTAACAGTTGATTAAAAAAAATGTATTTTTCCCGTTATCTCAGTTAAAATGCGATCTATTTTATTCTAAGATTTGAGAAGTACTCATACACTTGACTTGTTGACTTCCCCTAAATACTCCAAATGATGATAAATAATTGGTTATGATGTTTTAAGCCTCTTGTTGATTGGCGTAGATCGTTATAAAAGTTGAGGGCGATCCGTTCTCGGTTCGTCTTCCGAGGTCACATGATCGATTATTAGTCCTTCAGCGTATACACCGCATATTTTTCAGCTGTCGCCATAGCATTTTAATTATTTTTAAGGGTGAGAAACAAAACCTTAACGTAACATGCATCACACAAAACAGACGTCAAAAGTCTGACAGAACCCTTATCTATTTATTAATAGCAAAAAAATTGTTATCCCGTTGACTCATAGTGGGTGGATACACGGAAATATATCGTCTACCCTCGCCGGAAGTTATTAACGATAGATTTAAAGATTTTTATTAATTTTATTTCTTCGAGCGTTCAATATCTTCGCGCTCATGTAGCCAATTAACATTAATCTCAAATGAACTTCCGGTATAAAGCCGAGTACAGTTCAGTGAATAGAGCTTGTTAATATTTCGCATGAATTGATGCACATATGTCGCATCGATTTCAGGAATCGTCTCGCTTCATATGAACTTTTGCGACTTACAACACCAAAGTTGCAAACAAAGTTAGCCCATTTCCTCTGCATGCTTCTTCACGCTTTATGTGAACAGATAAGACATTTTCAGATGCGCAGACGTCTGTTGTTGTCGCAGAGATACAAGAGGCGCGATAAAAAAAATATGCGGAATTTACACTTTTATCAAAAAATCTCTATTTGTTCATCAATATTAATTTCGTATCGTTTAGATCAGTGATGTCCAACACGCGGCCCACGGGCCGCATGCGGCCCAGTTCGT
>JAGXCT010032833.1:3558-39579 GCA_022495035.1 Philopotamus ludificatus
TATGGGGATATACCATTGTCCTCATACATTCGCACGCAACGCCTACGTTGGGCAGTGATAGGCTGCTCCATACTATCATAAACTCCAGGCCTGGGGAAACCTGCCCCGTTGGGAGGCCAAGACTTCGATGGAGAGACAGGCTTGAGGCGGACGCGTCTCTGCTGGGGCTTGGGCGATGGGCGGAGGAGGGCCAGGACCGGCAGAGATGGCGTAATGCCATTCAGATGGCAGGCACTCGTTTCGTGTCGGGGGCCACATAATTTTATTTTAATTAATTAAATTTAATTTAACATAAACGCTGCAGGATTACTAACAACGCCTGAAAATAGTATCCTTTGACTAAACCGTTGGAGACTTGTAAAGGTTGTGTAAACATGAAAAATGTAAATCGAAGGATTCGTGAGAAAGACATGATACATTTATTGTTACACGGTATCTATGGATGAAGACAAGTTACGTGGAGATAATGTTCCGACAACTTATTATAAAATCCAGAGATGCGTATGACGCGTCCAGTCCCTCGTACGCTATGCTTGGCGATCTCTGACATTGACCGCACTCGTGGTGGTCTGATGCCAAGAGTATCTGCAGAGAAGCACGCTTTCTTAGTGATATAAGACGAGAGGCCGGCTGGGGGCTCTACAGTGGCATGCCAGTCTGCGGTCTGAGGTCGGTGATGCTGAGGCGAGGTCTGCAGCCAAACGCAAACGTCGGCGATGGTGTCAAAGAAAAGACGAGAGGAGAGTCTCCAAGAGTAGTCATGGCGAAGAAACGCAGGAGCGTGTTCGCGTTGCAATTGCTGGCGGAAGTCTGCCTCGAGGCGACGCGCCGGTGTTGCCAGGACGCAACACGAAAATAATAAAAATAATTGTTACCAGTGTATGGAATAAATAATATACTCTTATAGAGTCAAGTGTTGTCGCATGTCGGTATTCATATTGGATGTGGCAGAGATGGCGGTTGGCACAATCATGGTTTCATTGATTCAACTGAGCTATGAGGAGCCAGGCCGCTATCCAGGCAAATTTGGTGAGGTGTGTACCCGATCGGACGGTAAATTAAATAAGAACTGGCCCTAGCCTCGTCTGATTATTATTGTTATTGACAGCTCGGCTCCCGGGTTTATGGCTGGCGACCTGACCCATATTTAAAGAGATAACCTGGATAACGATTGTCACAGTTCTGGAATCAGGATTGAGACAAACGTGTCTCTGCTGGAGATTGCGTATTGTCCTCCAGGTGGCAAAGACCCGCCTCAGGGTTAGAAGGCCACTTACATACATACATATGTGTTTAGTACTATTTTCTATGGCAACGACTATTTTAAATTTAATAAACAAAAACAAAAGAGTAACATTTGAGAAAAATATTTAATATCTCTCCGCTTACTGTTTGACATTTTGATCAATTTATCAAATTATCAGTGATGAATTCCCAAGATTGTGACTTAAAATCTTCATCTGATGATGCAAACGTCTCAGAAGGAACCAAAGAAGCAGATCCAATCCCGAAAAATGGAAAACTATCAGGCAAATTAATTAACAATGGCAACAAAATATATTTAATATGTTATCACGGATCAGATAACGAATGCTTAAAGACATTGAACAATCAACATGCATCAAACGAATTGAATAACATTAAAAGAGCTGAAGAAATAACCATTGAAGAAGATCAATTTGTGCCAAAAAATGATGAAAATAATCATTACAACAATCATATATGTAAATCTTGCAAATCGCATCTAATGTATTGCGGCATTAATTTTCAATGATTTCAGGATAAAAATATACGTTTCAATATAAAATTATATTTAATTTAATAATATTGTAATTATTCGACTTAATAATAAAGAAAAATTATATCTATTGAATTAACGGTAAAGCAGTTGACTGCTTTATCAGCATTTTCTTTATTATACCAATAATATTATTTAAGATAATAATTATTGTATTATATGTTTATCTTCATGCAAATTTTAATTTAATACATATATAGAATTAAACTATTAGTATGATTAAATAAAAAATCACGAATACTTGACACATTATAATAATTTTTATACTTTTTACATAATTTTAAAGGAAATAATGGAAAATCATTGCCTGTATCAGGTTTCGGATTTATTTTTTATTAAATTTATATACAAAAAATAGTATAATAAAATATTAAGACTCGATAAAATTGTATTTAATAAAGTATAAATAATAATAAAAATCTTCAATATATATATTTTTGTCTGATAAATGGGCCTCGATGATGCGAAAATATTAAACAGCGACAATTGCGCTCGCAACAAATTTAAACGGCACAATATGAGTCCAAAAAAATATCCAAAAATGAAAATTGTGCATTAAGATATTATCTAATGCAATAAGTTGACGTTTAATTTTTTTCATCTAGTATTTTTATATAGAAAATAGGATGTCGTAAATATGTTCGTGCATTATTTTTATATCCTTTGAAATTTATTGAATGCACTAAATGAATGATGCGTTTAATCGTCAATTGCAAAATTATTAAAGATATTATCGTAGAATTAATTAAATAGTATAAAAAATATTTTTTTTCTTTTCTATTTATTTATTTATTATCTAGTAATAAAATCATTATTTTTATATTACTCTATTTACGCTCAATTCGTGCCCAGTCTAAATTGCGCCGTTAGTAATTGTCGGGGCGCAATCGTCGGCTCTGCATAGTCTTTTCATTGAAAGTTAAAAGAAAAAAAAATATTTTAATAAGCACTATTTACATAATATTCTGTAAAATTATTTCCGTTGATCTCTATAATCTTTTTCCACAGTTTATTTAATTTTTCGATTCCTTTCATGTTTTTTTATGTTTTCTACTGAAGTTACAATTTTATTTATATGTAAATGCTCTAAAGATTTAAAAAGATGATAATCTAATGGCGATCATCTAGTGAATAAGGTGGAATCCCTGATTTTTTCCTGTATGATTCTTGCACCGTGTGGCCTTACATTCTCATGTTGCAGTTCAGTCAACCCTTCTATAATGTTAACAGATAGGGACCACGATATAGAAAAAAACGCTATAGAAAGTTAGGCACACATACAAATTTTGGGGTTAGGTTCTTTTAATTGTAATTTAATAATAATAGAAAATCAAACATTTGAACAATTTTTATATTTTCAACGACGTTGCACGTCTTTATTGGGATAGCAATAGCTCATGCCTATAGGCGCGCTATTGACCTAGCATATTTCTTCCAGTTTTTTCATTCACAACAGATGTGCAAAGGGCGTTCAAATGGACAGATTTTTTAGTTATTTTTTTAAAATGCTTAAGCATATGATGAATAAATAATAAAAAGGTAAATATAAATTATGAAACCTTTTTTTTCTCTATTTTATAATTGTGGTGATAATTCCTTAATGGTTTTTGCGACGGACGGTTTCCATCAACGAATTTAAAGCTGTTTCTGATCATAGTTCATCATTTAATCACCACTTTCAAATTTTTTAACCATCTATGGCTTTTTCGAGTTTTTAAGATGTCTCAATAAATGATGGTCTAGGTAGCTTCTTTTGGCTTTAATCCCTTATCGAATAAAATAGCATAAAATCGTAAATGGATCTTCTCAATTCTGGCCTTACATTTATAATAAAAAAAAAATAGAAACTGTAGACTAAAAATTAAGTGACAAACTACTGTAATGTAAAAAGCACAAAACAAAAATATTATTATTTTTTGGTTTACTTTAAATTAACACATTATTCGCATACGAGCTGAATTTTGGTGAAAAGTCGTTTTTTACAAAAAAAATCGTAACTCTTTTATTAATCGAGACATTGAGCCGAGAATTGAATTATTATAACTTTAACATTTACCGGATAGTTGATACAAAAAAATAGTTTATAATAGTATCATCAAACTCTCTGGATATAAATAATAAATTTAAAAAAAAAAATCGTTACAATAGATACAGGAGATCAAAGCATAGTATCGGCTGACAAAAAAACAAATGATTATAACAGTGCAAAATCTTCAACATCAAGGTCTGAAAAAAAGATTGTATTGCTACAACTATTAAGTATCTAACCAAAAAATAAATATGAAAATGATTGATCAAACGCGTAGTGTCGCCAAGCGTGTGATATGCGCGCCCCGGGCATACACAAAAACGCGTTTGGCGTGGAATACACGACCCCCGTAGGCAATGAGTTAATATAAAAAAAAATGAGTTAATACTTAAATACAAAATATGGTGTCCGATAAAAAGCACATACGTTCTTATATCGTTTAATAAAACTATTCATCATTTAAAGATTCGATCATGATTTAAGTTGAAAAAATATTATAGTAATATATACCGTGACGAATTGCATCGTTGCAATTGAGATTGCAATGGGAGATTCCGTCATAATCTTATTTCTGACGTTATAATAACCCCCGCACCCCATCTCCGTCAAAGCACTTTTGTTCAGAAAAACGGCAAGATGTTGAAGTTTAAATGTTTTTATCCCGGGGCGAAGGATGGAGAGGAGCATTTACGAGGGTTTTCTACGAGCAAGTAAAACAATTTATCTGGGAGGGCCGGTCCCTCCTCCAAAGTGCAATATCTGTCGACACATAGTGCCACAGGGTGGAGCCTCCCCCATTAGCGATTTATTCCCGCCACATATTGGCCAGAAACGTGCCCCGTGTGACATATGACGCAACATGTGACGCCGCCAACAATCGCTTTAAATTTGCGATAACATCGCGTTCAAAATTGAACGCTCTTTTTGTATTTAACATACATATCGACATGTCGGACTTGTTTCATTTTCAAAATAAATGATAAAAATTATGCATTTCTGGCGTTTATATTTACATGTCGGTTTAAAAAAAATATTTTTTACAGTCGTCATAATAAATCCAATTACGTCGAGTGGCTCCGGAAACGTTATCCCGGTAATGGATCGTCAAACCGACCCATTACCGGCCGAGTCTCCGACTCTTGACATTGATTTTACTTTCGTTCCTTCACAGTTGCCTTCTGATGAATACGAATGCAGTTCCCTCTCTGTCCCACCACGTGGCATCTGGTTCCGAATACAAACTGCTCCCGCTGAATAGTGTTCGAGCTTTGATCAGATTCTGAATCTGCATACTGACTGATCGGGCGGAACTGTGCTGCCACCTAGGGGGCAGCGGCGCACTCCGATTCCAGATACGTAGATTTGCGTCATACACATATTTGCGAGTTCATGGAACACATTACGAGCGGACTTATTAAAAATTTTATGCGCGCTTACATATGTTTGAACGTTCATCTTAATACTTCGTAAAACTTGGTACACCATAAACTAACCCTCGTTGCAGTAAACCGCAATATGATAGGCAATAAACTGCGTCCCTTTTTCGTTTCACTCGGCGGCTCCTTTCACGGAGACAATGATAAATCATGAAAAATCGTATTAACCCTCTAAATCTTATGTGATACAACGATAGTTCCTAAATGCCAGTAATTGAATATACTGAACATAGTTTAGATAGTTTTGACCGAATCATGGGAATGCCAATCGAAAATCTGAATTTTGGGAACTATGGCATACTCTATTATGTTTTTGCACGGTTTTAAATTAACACGGTTCAAGAAATTCAAGCATGGTATTGTTTTTGCATTGATTTTTTGTCCGACGCGACATTATTTTATGTTATCACCGACTCTCATTGAAGATCAGTCTCCGAACTCTGCGGTGCTAGGTGTGGTCTGTACTTCTGTATGGTTACAAAACATGGACGTTGGTAGTAGGTGAAAACGCTGAAACGTGCATGAAAAATTGTGGTTGTAAATAAAGAAGCTGTCGCATCACTGTTAAATATAACCTTCTTCCGTCTTATTGTCAACTTATCGATCCCCTGCTCATAAAATTTGGTGGGTTTGGACTGAAAGAAAGTATCGAGAGCCTTCTTTACTTGTTCAACATTAATAAAAGGTTTTCCATTCGAAAATTCTGAAAGGAACATAAAAGGTGGTTGTCAATAGGTGGAGGATCTGAGGATTAGGGTGGATTTCGCAAAACAGACCAGTTGAGCTCCAGAATTTTTTTCTTGAGTCACTTTTTCTGTGTGTGGTCTGGAGTTATCGTGAAACAGGATAACGCCTTTCCGATTGACGAGTACAGGACGCTTTTCCAGTAGTTTTTCATGAAATCTTTGCAGCTGCTGAACGTATGTATCGGCAGTAATCGTTTCGTTGCGCTCAACCAATTCATGGTGAATTATTCCTGAACGATCCCACCATACACACAAGTTTTCTTGCCGTTAATATTGACTTTATGGTCCGGCAGGGGTGGTTTATTCTTGAGGATAATTTTTTCATAGATGATCCATTTTTCATCGCCTGGTATTGTTTTGTATATTTAAAAAAGACTCGATTTTATGCCGTGAGAGGAGTCTAGTGGCAATAGACATACGGTTTGCCTTATTTCGTTCACTGAGATTATGTGGTACCCTTATGCCTAACTTACTGACTTTCCAGGTAGCGATTAACTGTAAATTAGGACGTATTCAGTCTCAATGCCAACTCCTTTGTCGTTTGACGTGCATTTTGTTCCAATATCTCATTAAAAATGTCGTCATCGAAGGCGAAAGGGCGACTCACTCTTGGTTCATCTTTCAAAGACTAAATTTCACAAACCAATTTCTAACTACCCGATCGGTTATCAAACATTCACCATATACACTGCATATCTTTTCGACTGTCGCTCTAGCACTAGTGCCTTGTTTGAATTCCTAAAGCATCACATGACGAATATCACTTTTTGATTATTCATTTTAAAGGTTCGGAAGAACACCAATATAACGTCCACCACACTAAATAGTTGTCGAATGACTGACAGGCCACTTATCTATCTAGTGAAAACAAAAATCCTCTTGTCGGGTGACTCACTGCGAGTAAATCCAAGCAATAAAACTGAAGAATTCATCAATGTCTTGACATTTAAAAAAAAGGATTATTCTGTGAATAAAAATAGTTTTTCCCAATATGCTTTATAATTTTCTCGATATTTTGAATTTTTTAACTAATCAATATGACGCGTAAATGACAACGCTGTCCATACCGCGGGGACCCGAGCCGTCTTGGTATGTGATTTTTTGTAAAGAGTTTCCCTCTTATATGTCACTATATATATACTAAAAACTTAAGTAAACTTTGATAGATACTTAACAAAATAGTGCACCCCTGAAAAAATATGTATATGTATGTGTACAAATATCCTTATGTGGATAAATATATCTGGTCTCTAACGGATTTCTCACCACAGAGCCAGTATACCCTGGGAAGGAAAACCCTAATATGTTGACCAATAATTGGTCTAGTCTCGATACTTTCGCTCCTCTTCCTTCTTTCTAGGGGACCCCTCTCTGAGGAGGTCTTTCCCATGATGAAAGGATTGCTATTGCGCGACAGGGCTAATAATCACTTGCGACCGGATACTTGAGACTCGTTTTGGGCAGATGTGGATATGTATGCATGTGTATATCTATATAGGTGTGTGTGTGTGTGGTCGCTCGCTACTTGTCACTCGTGACTCGTTATAAGCAGATAACGCCTTAGAGAAGAGAACAAACGAATACTGAGACAAACCCCCTCCTACTTGCCTGGACACAGTCGAGAGGGTAAAATTTGATACCAACAAGGTAGAAGATGTACGTCCAATGCCAGAAATGGCCAAGAGAGGGAAACTCTTTACAAAAAAACCGCATACGGCTTGGGTCCCCGCGTATGGACAACGAAAGGGGAGCCCTCACGTCGCGTTTGAGAATCAGGTTCCTTTGGCCTCGACTGCCATTCGAGAGTTTGGTAAGGCCCAAGCCCTCAGCGAGAGAGAACATTGTGGCTGGAAAATGATGAAATGATAAATACACAACTTTGAAGTCAATGCCTCTAGTGCATCCGGAAGGTGTACCATTATGGGTGAGGCAGTTAATATTTTTGGGATTTAGGCAGTTGTATCCGCTTCTTCTGACCTCGCATTTTAAATGACCTAATTCTGTCTCAAGTTCTGAAAGTCCTAATTGTGATGAGAGTCCGGCCAGCTAAACATTATAATATTGATTGTATTAGGTCTTTTGAGTTCGCGCAGTTTTGAAGGTGTAGGATTTATATTAAAAGAGTTATTCGAGAAAACTCAAAAACTTTGAGTACCCAATGTCGGCACGGCTATGTAAACTTGGTCATATTTTTGTTTTCTACGGGTTATTTTTCATGATGATTTGCTGTTCAACATCCGGCGCATGATTGGCGACCGTGGCACATTGAGCCATCGCAAAATATTTCACTATGCACATCGGGTCCAAATGAAAAAGCGCAGTGTCACATGGGGGTCGGAGTTGCAGCCACGGGCACGTGTTGAAACAAACGTGCACCGGTGAGACATCCAGCGAGGGTGGTTAGGGGTGTTGGACCCCGGGCGGGGGCCGCGGCAGGGGTGGCGAACAAATCGTGCCCCGAATGCCCGAACCGCAGCTCCTTTATATTCATAATTCGTAAAAATATCACACCGCCGACGTTTTATTACGTCGAACAAGTTTCCTTGTAAATATTGCACGCGCGGCCATAACTCGGATTCGATTGGGGGGCCGGCGCTGGCACGCGTGCCGGCAGTTGCGCGCAGCTGGCGCCCTTGTAATTACCGTGCGGCGGGAATGCGGATGCGCCTCGTATGATTGGACGGGAAGACGGAGCTCGGGACGCGTGCCGGAATTGGAATTGGAGTTCGGATGGGAAATTTAATCATAATCCCGCATACCGTAATGCGGAAAAAATGCAATGTTTGATGAAAAAATGTATGTGGTATTGGGGCTGAAAAATTTCGCATTATCCGACAGTAGGGTGCAGATCAGTTCAAATTGAATAAACATGAATGTATGTTGTGTACGGGCGATTCTGGATATTCATATAAATTAGATGGACCCAAATGTAATGTCGCATTTTCGGAAAGCATAGTTTCAGATAGTTTTCTTCAGTCCTTTGACTGAGAGAGACGTGTTTGAATATGTTGTGTGTCGTGAGAAGTCTCCAATCTTCGTTTTACGTGAAAATTTTTTATTTTACGTGTCCCTTTCGGAAGAAAGGTTTCAATTTCAGGCCAAAAAAAACGCAACGGAGGCAACAAAAAATATTTTGCGATATTTATGGAGACGCATTAAACATCAGGAAATGTCAAAGATGGTTCAAAACATTTAAATCAGGGAATATTTCAAGTCGGTATTTCAAAGTCGTTAACTCAAAGATACTTAAAAAAAATGGGAAAGATTTAAAAAGAAGGCATTTGGGTCCTCCATGCGTTGACTGAGAGAAACACACATATGAGGCATGATATCTGTGAGTTACTGAAGGACAAAGAAGAGTCGCAACCATTTCTGCACAATTTAATCACTGGAGGCAAGAAATGAGTACTCTATTCAAACATAAGAAAAAGAAAGCAATGGTTAGAGCTAGAACAAAAGGCAAGTTCGACCCCCAAGAGCTGGATTGGACTGGATGTTCGCAAAAGGGATTGTTCATTATGAAATATTGAAACAAGGCCAAACAGTGACATTGCTAGGGTCCTGTGACTAATTAGAACGTTTACGTGTTAAGTTGAATTGAAGCATTATTTACGCGATTTTTTTTTAAATCAGAAGATGAAATAAAATCGGCCCTTTCAGACTTTTTTGATTCTAAACCTGCAGAGTTTTATATGAAAGGCATTTTCGATTTACCTAATAGATGACAAAAGTTCATAGAAAATAATTATAATTATTCTGTATAAATGATTAGAAATAAGAGTTTGAGTTTCATTAAAAAAATACGACATTACATCTGGGTTCTTCTAATACATAGGTCACAAAAACCTGTGACATATCAAAGACTTAATAATGGATTCATCCTGATCAAGCTATTTATTTTATTTGTTCTTTTTGTCTGTACGCATCATGTAGGGTTCGAAGAACATAATATGATGGTAGTCATGAAATCTTGAATGATCCAAGAAATAAACTTGTTCTTAATCTTTTTTCTCCAATTATTTTTATATTAAAATTATTAAATGTTTTAAAATGTAACTCATATAAACAACCCTTAAAACTTGTATTAAAATATAATTGAATGGTCAATTAATCTTTACTCGAAATATAAAATTATAATTAGATACTTAAATCTGTACCCCTTACTTTCACATTTAGGAAACGGCTTTATCTCACATATTCCAAAGGTACAATCTAAATAAAATATAGTACAAATAACCCTGTTATAGCGCTTCCTGCTATAGAGCGGTTTTCTATAGTGTGTGCTACAATCCAACTTATAGCTTTTCGAAAAATGTTTGATGTATTGATTTCTTCCAATTTACTAAAGATAATTTGAAAAAATCTAACCCTAAATTTGAGTACTTAGTCTTCTCTAGCATGCTCCCTACTATGGCACTATAGGCGATTTGATACTATAATTATTCTCTTACTGGATTTAATTGGCTTTCGCCACATTATTCTATAATTCCTTACTCTAAGATTTCAAGTCCCGGCTTTCAAAAATTATCCTTAGTATCTTCCCAATGACAGAAGAAGAATAAATAAACACCCCTGATCTTTCTACTTTCAGACTTATTATAAATATTATAACAAGATTACATTATATATATAAAATTATTATTTTAAACGTAAACATGACCACAAAAAAATGGCCCATATTTTTATAAATATAATATATATTTTGTTTATTGAAATTAAATAAATATTAACCCTATTTCGAAACCACTATAATTAACATCAACAGTTTAACATTAGATATTAATTATAGTGGTTTCGAAATAGGGTTAATATTTATTTAATAGACATCGAGTGTCATTGTTGCAAAAAAATGGTTTTCAGACGATGGAAAAGTTGAAAAATAACAATTGTTAGACAAAATTAAATACCAAGTTTATTTATACATCTGAATATTTTGCATTATGGACATTTTTTATTACAAATATTTTTATTTATTTTAAACCATGTAAATATACAGTTTAGTTTAGCACGTATTGATTTTATATCCACCCACTCGGAGTCCGGTCGTAGACGTAAATAATAAATATAAATAGGGGATGCGTCCTTAATATCCGAGGCTTTCCCTATCATCCCGTTTAATCCGGTCAAACGTTTTAGACCCCACGACTTTAACCCTTCAGTGAATTAAATCGGTAAATATGACCATCGTATAAAATTAATTAAATGTCACCGGTCGTACTTATAATTTTTTAATAAATTAATTATGTGAGTATAGCGTGTTGATCGATACGGTGTTCCATTAGAGCAGGGGTCGCAAACCGCGGGGCGCGTTTGTTTGCGTTGGAGCAGACGCGGGATGAAAGATAAGCAATTACATTCTATTTATTTCCCACAAGTCAGCAATATAGACAGTAGGACAGTGGAGAGAAAGGGAAGACGATAATTTGCGTAGGACAGAGAGCCACAGGTAGGCGATAGGTAAATATTATCAACACAGGGCTGCAGGGGGTGGCGTGGGATGAGGGGGCAACGAGGAAATTCAGGGGTTAAGTGAAGTGCCAAGGTAAACATAAACAAAGGACCTATTATCAAATTGAGCTGATTGGCAATATCCTGGGTATGGAAAGTCGATCTGGGGAATTAGAGGCAAAAATCAATCAGCCCTTGTTGACACAATGGACATTGTCGCCATAAGCTATAAGTATCTTGCACCCCTCCTTCTCAGTTTATTGTGTACTTTCTTCATTTCATAGCTAGTAAAATAAATTAACTTATAAAATAAAATTTTGAGTTTAATTAATTTTATAAATAATTATTTGATTTATGACTTAAAATTAATATATTAAAGCTGAGAAGACGGCAAATAAAGCATTTTCTTTAATCAAAAATAAAACCACGCAACCCCTGTGCTTTGTCTGTTTAAGGGTTGAACAAAATTTATTGGAAAGTTCTTTTTTCAAAAAAATAATGCAGATTAATGAAACAAATTATAACGCATGTTTTATTTTATTTTTGTTGTTTTGAGAGCAAGGATGAAAGGAATAAGATAAAACAATGGTTTTTATATAGAACTACTTACATTTTATTAAACTATTCTGAGACCCTGAAATAAAACATACATTTTTAAGAAATATGTCAGAACTTTTCCTTCACCCTTCTATATATACTGATTTGATAGGTTTGTCCATATTTAGAATCAGCTTTATTTTAGAATCAGTTATGCACCGACAAAACAGGGCAAAAATATGTCCATGTTGGTGTACACATATCCTTGTGTGCATAAATAAATCTGGTCTCTAACGGATTCTCACCACAGAGCCAGTATACCCTGGGAAGGAAAACCCTAATTTGTTGACTAATAATTGGTCTAGTCTCGATAGTTTCTTTGGATAAATAATAATCACTTTGCGACCGGCCGCTTCGAGACCCGTTTTGGGCATTTGTTACATGTATGCCCGTGTATATTCATATAGGTGTGCGTGTGGGTTGCTCGTTACCGGGTCACCGTGACTCGTTAAAAGCAGATAACGCCTTAGAGAAGAGAACAAACGAATACCGAGGCAAACCCCCTCCTACTTGCCTGGATACAGTCGAGAGGGTAAGATCCGATACCAACATGGTAGAAGATGTACGTCCAATGCTAGCAATGGCCAAGAGAGGGAAACTCCTTATAAAAAAACCGCATACCAAGACGGCTCGGGTCCCCGCGGTATGGACACGAAAGGGTAGCCCTTACATCACGTGTACCATAAATGATACAAAAGTCTAAAGAATAGATATTATAAATAATCATTGTCCTTTATTGTCTTCAATTGCTTAAACATAAAAACAAAAATATTCACTGCTGTTGCTACATGCGCGATGTTTATTCTCGCTCGCATCAGGTACGATGCGCCGAGTGCGAGTGAAACGCTCGAGTGACACGTGCGACTAAAGCTCAGTCTGCCTCACTTCAGACCAAATATATCCATTGAATATTTTTATGCTTAGAATAATCTATTTTTAAAAATATCTCGATTGAAATAATTTATTACAAAATTCTCTCGCGTATGTTCTTTCGGACGTTACTTTAATTTATTTTATTTTATTTAACAGTGGATAGATGGCAAAACAGTCAATTCTAAAGCGCCACCTACCCATATTAAGTCTTATAAGATTTATTTTAAATGCGATGAGGCAATGAGACATTTACTCTTGCCAGTGTCCTGAAAATCCTAGACTATCGTTTCTTCTAGCGAGATTACCAAAATATAGAAGAATTATTTTGACATGCATGAGAAGGGCTCTACGATAAAACGCAAAACGCACGTCCAAAAAGCCCAGGCTACGAACAACCAGGGAGAAAGAAAACCCCGCAGTGGTCGGGAGCACCTGCACCCCCCAGCCAGCCTGTACTGGTCCTATAGGACCTGCTTCACCGGTGAGACGTGCACCTGTTTCCCTTCCCGCCCGACTCCGACTCTAGACCGCAAGCGTGCGCTTAGGACGAATTGTGAGGGGTTGCCAATCCCGCATCACTCTTCATCCGTTACTTGGGGGTAAACGTTCCTCGCGAGAACCGCCGGGCATAGGAGTGTCTTCATATTGTTGTATAGCCAGCTGGCCAAGCAGCTGGTACACATAGGACCTGTTCGCAGCCTCATTCATCATGTGGACGCGTAGGAGCTCAACTGGGAGTCGCTTGCTCCTCCTCGTGTTCCTTGACGATTCTCACGTGGGGTCTCGTCCCGAGGAGGAGCCCAAGGCGCACCAGTCTGGCAGGGATCCCACTCCTGCCGGATGGGGACTCTCGCCAAGGATCCCTTGCTAGTTTCGGGCGACGGGCTGAACCCGCCGCCGTACTCACATCTAGTACCACGAGGAGGTCAGGGACCATTGGGGACGCTCTAGGGTTATCCCTAGGGAGCGGCCCCCCTAGATATTTTGACATGCAGTAGAAAGTCAGTCATCTTTGCCGTTCTTCATTTCTTTTAGGACAGACACGTTTCTGCGTTTAGAGGTTATACTTAGGAGGCGTCGCCAGCACCAAATTTGAAAGGCGTCAATTTTCTTTTTAATGTTCCCTTTATGGTTTGTATTTTTTAATATCCCTCTGATTTTCTAAACTGTCGATATAATTTGTCGATTTTTTGTTCATTTTTTTTAAACATTTATTAAATTATTTTTACAAAAAATAATTACTATTACATTATATAACCTTCTGTCATCAATTTTCCAAATCTAAGACACCTTCTTGAAAAATTCTGCTGACTTGAAATTAAAAAAAAATCAGAAATGGCTTATTTCACTTCACTTTCTGTTTGGAATAATTTATTTTTAAAAAAGTGTTTCATAGAACGAAACAAATGGTAGTCTGAAGGGGCTCAGTCTGGCACGCAAACAGGATGCAGTAAAGCCGTCAAAAACCCAAGTCATCCATTTTTTTCAGGGACAAATCTGCTACATGGGGACGCGCATTATCGTGGAGGAAGATTTTCTTCCAAAATTTCATCTTTCGAATTTTTTAAGACACTTATGAGTGATGGACCATTTTGTGCTGGTTATATTTGACAGTTCTTTGATGGGTTGGGTTGTTTTGAACTTCAGATTTTATGGCGGCTTTATTTACTGTACAGGGTCGTCCACTTTGAGGCTCAGCTTTTAAGTCAAAATTTCCGGATTTGAATTTTCTGTACCAGCGTTGACATTTTCTGACATCTAATACGTCACCATAAATGTCGCAAATATTTCTTGTAGCAATAGTTGCGTTTTTCTTGAAGTGAAACTGAAAGAGTATGCAGTTTCGCATATGGTCTTCTGAAGGAACAAATTCGTCCATTGCGACTGGGTTACATATTTTTTTTTGTATTGGACACAGGCGAAGACGTGACTCGACAAGCATACAATAAAATAACACGTCTTGACTCGTCAAAGGACTCAAATCAACTGATTCTAAAACTCTCCTTTGAAAATACGACATGACTTTTTACTACACCTAATATTTATTGTAAAATATATTTTTTTTTTAAATTAAATGTAGCTACGATGTCTATTATATAGAGATTGTTTTATTTATCCTTAGTATATTCCCAGGGAACCTCAATTGGACAACCTGTTATCGCCCCGAGTCGCTTTCGCACTTCATCCCAGTTGAAAACAATTTGCCGAGCAGAGATCTCGTCGGCAATAATCCGGTCGTGATTTTGGCACCCGTTTAGCATTCCTCCCAGTGCAAAATGGTTGTAACAATATTATTGCAAGTTTGGCCTGGAACAACTTGGGGGCTGACAAACAGTCATTGTGCGGTGGGACCGGGCCCCCAGCGACACCCACTTCGGCGCTGCCCCCACCCCCTTTGCAGACTACCTCGTTGCACTAATTGCTTGTATAAACAGAGCCGAGCGCTGACTGCAAATGACGGTCGGACCAGTCAACGAGGAAAGAATAATACACTGAAATAATGCTAATAAATTAATATGATAATCTGAAATTAACGCATCGCTCGCCTTCCCACGGAGTTCTTCCGTATAGATTACAACGGATCGTGTCCCTCGTAAGTAGTCGTCCCCCTGCTGGTTTTTGGGCAAATCAACCAGTCGAGATAAGAGCCGGGACCTATAAAATTCGGCGACAGGATAATCGAGTGCGGATCCCCGGCCCCGAAGACAAGTGTTTTATTGCGGGACAGAGCTTTGCATATTGAGCCGGAGGGCAGAGGCGAGGGACGAGGGGGTTGGGGGTGTCGGCGACGGCTCGGCATGCTAATTCGCGCTCGTGTTGATTCGTGCCATTAGGGGCTTGTTTCCCAATTTGCTGAAATAACTGACACCGACGGCTTGGCGCATCCCTGACCGAAATTATCTCGCAAAAAAAACTACATCTGAAAATTATTGAGCAAAAAAAATATAAATACTTTAGCCGTATTTGTATCGCAGCTGTTAAACTGTTGACTCTAAATAAGCGTTTTGACAGAGTGCTCTAATTTGGCTTGATATTCCGGTCATATTCTCCTGCATAATGCATTCATACGGCGGAATAACTAATTATGGGCGTACACAGACTCGCATCCGGAACTTAAATCTTAATAACGTCTCCGGTGTGAGGCAGTTTGCAACATTAAACACTTTGCCAATATGTTGCGAGAGCGAGTTTGCCCCTTGCATAATGGCTCCGGTATTATCGTATAAAATATCGTTTAAAATTATAGACGAATATGTTTTCTAATTGTTATCAACGTCGTTAACGGGTTAAATCATTTAAGAGCCGCAACAATTTATTATTTATAATTTCAACACAATATGCTTTGGTGCAAGTATACGCTTTCTCGAGAAGAAACATATTCTGATCTGAAAAAATACATCAAAATTTGTAAGATCATGGTCGTCCTTCTTCAGTAAAAATATTTATGTATCAATTTCGACGCTTAAATTAAATGGCATCGATCCTTCGTTGGATAAATAATTATAAACAAATAACAAAAAATTCAATCCAACTGAAATAATATTAAAATTAACCAGTGTCGTGGTTTGACACTGGGAGGGATATTAGCATAAGACACTAATTTCCCTGCATCTTTAGAATCTTTATCGAATTTTTATATGGGCGAATGGCGCTTTGGAATCATTCTGTTATGCTATCCATCCATCGTATTCAAATAAATATTTTAAATTGTTTAGCGTAGTGGATGCAACCGAAAGTGCATATGGCTAGACACCTGATCCGTATTAGAAGAGCCTAGAAAACCGGGAGAGAAAATATTGCTATAGAAAATAGGGCTTGCAATTTACTATCAAATAATTTCTTTCATTATCGGTTATTTACCGGTAAATGAAAAAATAGACGTGTATAACTGTATGTGGCTACTTTTATTAAAATATTCCATACTCGTCAAAATCATTTATTGTATCAGGATCATTAGTATAATCAACCACATCGAAATATATCGTCCTTCTTTTCTTTATTCGAATTATTAGCACTTTTTTAAGCTCCTTGGCTAAAAAAGAACAGTATTTAGACAGTTCATCAAGCATAAATTTCAGTGTTATGTCGGATGTATAAAGATTTATGTTTTCACGACATAGATATACGGCTACTTTTACTGGTTGTAATGCCAATATTACGTCAGAGATTTTATCAAATTCAATATTATCGATATTCATCCCCGGTTTTATATTAATCAATCTTTTTAAGATCGCATTTTTAATTTTATAAAATCCTTCCAGCATTTTCAGGAAGGAATTCCACTGAGTTTTGCAATCTCAATGCAAAGTAAGCTCTTTTAAGCTACTTTTCTTGATAAAATCATTTCCGGTAATTACCGATAAATTTTCCAATTTACCGGTTATTACCGATGGTGCGTTTTTGGCGATTTACCGGTAAACCGATAAACTGATAAACCGGTGTTGCAAGCCCTAGTCTGGCTACAGGCAGTTGAACGGAGGAATACTCCCCTTTGTATGGCAGAGAACCTCAACGGATTAGAGTACACTTTTAAGTCAAGTTTTAAGTAATATTTTAAAACATAACAACAAATTATTGTTTAATTAACTGCTATTGAGTGCTGATTGAATTCAGATGGGAGATCTTCCAGAGAATTCTAAGTGACGCTGATCGATAGAGGTGTAGGGTGAAACGACTTTCCCTGGCCGATACGAAGAAGGACCTTGTCCCTTGCTGAGAATAGAAGGCCAAACCGCATCTGGAAATCCCAGCCAATTACACTTGTTCTTGATTCGTTTAGAAAAGGGGGATGAAACCTCAACAATTGTGAACACAAAATAAAAAAGTCCTTTTCAAAAAAATCTTCTTCGGGTGCTTTGTCCGTTTTTGGACAAAGGTAATCTACTTATTCTTATTTTTCTTCTTATTTGTGTCAATTTTTGCTAGCTGCAACAATTCTGAAATTGCCAATCCGAACCAATTGCAAAGGCTAAAAAGCTCCCAACCATAGTTTACCTTATATTTTTCCAGTCCAGAAGTACAGTTCCAAATCGTTTAGTTAATGTTCGCTACTAGCATCGTCCATGTCTCGCAACCATACAGAAGTGCAGATCACATGTAGCACCACAGATTTCGGAGACAGATCTTCAATGAGAGTCTGCAACATAAGATGTTTTTTTTTATTTTTTTAACCCACCTTTTCTTCTACCTTCGAACTTACGTTTGAACCAATATATATAAACCCAAATATTCATATTTTTCAACTTACTGAATCTGTTCGTTGCGTAATGTTAAAGGCCAATGATCTAAAAATTATATCTTAATAACCTTCGTTTGGGTTATTTTAATATCAATTGTTAAACCCCATATTAGACATTAAGTATATCGATACTTTCCGCATCTATTTAAATCCAATTAAAATTATTTAAAAAACTTAAAAATAATCTTGTGATGAATAACGCATGCTGGAATTATGACCTTATTAATAAAATTAAAGATATAGTCATTAGTAAAGATATGTTAGACCCATTAAAACCAGAATTGAAGTTCTGTGAATTAATTAGATTAAATTTAAAAAAAATCCTATGTCTTAGAGTTTGACGTACTACCTTTTCTAACTAAAATACTAAACACCATAAAATAAGGTTTTTTAAGTAAGAAAACATCAAGAAGAGCTTTTTTTTATGACAATACTAAGGATACATTAATTGAAGAAATCTTTGCCGAGTTAAACCCTAATCATTTTTTGCTATTACTTCAAAGTACTTTAACGTCATCACAAGGAGCATCCGGACATCTCAAAAAATAAAAAACATCTTATTTTATTATTTAATTAATTGACGATGGATGAATGAAAACTATATAAAATTTCGATAAAGAGTCTCTCACACTTACATTTCTCCCTAGCCAGTGTCATCAAGAACTCCCAGGTTCAGAGATTTATAGATTTCAGGTTAACCTATCCATGTACTAATTTATATTAATAAAATATTTATATATTACCTACAAGCCATGACATTTATTGTTATATTTTAATATTCAATTTGCAAAATATTAATATGTTTTTTTTCCGATGGATATTGGACTTATTTTATGGAGCAAAAAATATTAACGCAAATAATACATTATATTGCACTTCGACACAGTAAGATAAAAGTATTTTTCTTCCCCTAGCAAATTATAAAAAAAAAGTTTTTCGATCAGCGAAACGTCACGGTGACGTTTCGCTCGCAGCGCGCGAAAATTTTCGCGCCAAATTACGCCGCACGTGTTCACTTACACACATAAATATTTACCGTTTACATTATTACATTATAAACAAATTCGGATTCAGCACGTTCCGCGATAAAAATGAAACCGATTTATATGCAAATATAAACATAAAAAATATTACACACACAAGCCTTTTCGCGTTTTCGCAAGACAAACAGACTTGTATTTGCACGGGGGAGCGAGCTTTGCTATGATTCTTGTTTAACTGGAAAAATAAAAAGTAATGTCGACAATGGGGGAGAGGGCGGGGGAGGGTTCGCCGAAGGTTGTACTGAAATTTCTATAGAGCGAAAAGAACCGTAAGTCTTAAATATATATACATATATATATATATTAATAACGATAGAATTTTATTTCGCGATTCTCACAACTACAATTTGCGCAGGGTAATTAAAATATATTATTAATTAACATTATTTTGTATCATTCTGTATGCGTTGTAAATTATTAAAAGCGTTGACTCTTGTTCTTTGACCTGATTCCACTCGGCACACTCGGCAAGAAAATCATGTCAATATTTAACACATAACGTATTCAAATTTTGCCATTGTTCAGCCATTTTACGCCAACTTGCGAAACGCTAAAAATATTATTCGTTCTGCGTCTGACCGATGTTAACGGCGCTCCACTTTAAAATGGCGAACAATCGCTACAGCCCTCGTAGAAATAATAAATCATTTTTAAATAAAAGATATTGAAACACTCTGTTTTTAATAAAATTACGCCGTTATCAAATATACAGGATGTAGGCCTGTCTATATCTAATTAACTCTTTTTTTTTTGTTCTTGTTTGATTGCTCGAACTTTGCTATTTGCGGAACCTTTTACTTGAGAGAGCTTTGGCTGATTATTTATCAAATAACTTGGCTGATTGCTTGATTGTGTGTTTGTACACTTAAGACAATTAGGGTCTAGATTGTTAAATTAATTACCATTGGAATTTCAGGTTGGATGTGGTAACTTTCTTTACAATTTGATCTTGTTGACATTGCTCGCTGGACCATTCATGATCTTCATTCGCATTTTTTCCATGAATTTTCAAGCGAAATTAATAATATTTTTGTAACTGTCTAATATTACATCTTTAATTCGAGTTATGGGTCAAGAAATTAGTTCATTAACCCTTTCAATGCGGCGGGTCTAAACACGATTCTGCATCTGAGTGCGGCGCCGTTTTGCCGAGGTAAATTTGTTTTCACCGTTTACCGCTATATTAGACCATTTTCCTAAAAGATTTATGGAAACATGTTGATTAGGATATGTTCTTCCATCTCAACTAAAAAAATAAACTCGATTCGCTTTATTTTCGTAATAATAAATCGAACAAAATATCAATTGCTCAAACAGAGATTAAGTGAGAAAAAAGTAGAGATACGAATCAAAATCAAAATGCGAAAGCAATTTTTCTTATACCATTACATCCGTACACGTGTATGTGGAACATAATGTACGTGGAACACCCTTAACAACCTCCGAGTCGAGATACGTCACCGATACTGTTGCAGAGATTTGAATGAGACACCACGCGCGATTTGAATCGTTACTATTCATATTTACATATTACATGGTTCCCATAAATTTCTTGTGATATGTTGTATATTTATTGATAGCTGTGTTTGTGAAACACCATAACTTAACTCGGTCTAGTTTACATGTAACGACAAATTAAAGTTTTAAAGAATATCGCGCATGTACGACATGCGGCCGCACCCTGGACACGATTTGTTTGCGCATGTACGTCATGCGCCCCGCACTGAAAGGGTCAATGGAACAACATACTGACTTCAAATAAAGTCAGTAACACGTATTTGATTATAAAGAATCGTAATGTTTTTGAGACGACATATAAATTAAGTTAATCAAACATTTTCAAGGTTTTAAAGATGCGTAAATGACAACGCTCTCGGCAATGTCTCGCGGCAGGTTGAGCACTCGCAGCACGTGTCACTCGCACTCAGCACATCGTACCAGATGCGAAAGCAGTGCATATTATTGTTTTTTTTTTTTTTGCAATAACAGGCAATAAATGACAATGATTATTTATAAATTTATTTTTTATTTAATAAATCATCATTATTGTTATTGTATACATCCTGAAATAATATTGTTTAAAATATTTCAGAATATTTTCATAAATAAAATACTCAATATATTTAAATATTAAGCACAGACTTATTCTAGAGTAAATTTTTGTAATAATGGTTCTTTAAATTAAAATTGAATTTCATCGCAAAATAAAGAATACGTCTGTAACCTTTTTTATTAAAATATTTCATAAATGCTAAAAAGTTTGGTAGGCACTATTGCTTGAAAGGGAAGGAAGTGTTTAAAAATGAACATACACCCATCTATCCATGAAAAATCGCGTAAATGAAAAACACACAAATAAACTCATACAAAATCATAGGATATGTTCCCAGTAATGAAAAAAATTCGTTTAAAATACATGAAGCTCATACATAATTCAAAGATATATTCCATAAAAAACTACGTTTTTATGCGTTTTTCTTTAAATATTAATTTGTTTTAAAAACCGCGTATAATAGTCGAAGGGTAGGTATATTAATGCAACATTAATTTGTTACAATTAGTAGAATAGGGATGATATAATAACGATTTTCACTTAAAATATTCCTTATAACCTCAAGAATTTGTTAAATAAGTTAATAATAAATTGTCGGTCATTTTACAATTCTTCTAATGCACTGCCGACTAGTTGTCGACTTCCGTTCTAGAGAATTTCCAATGAAAAAGATACATTTATTTTTTAGCATACACAATAAAACCCTGATATATCGTTTTTTTGTGTCGAACGATATTTAAATATACCTTGAAAATTGTTGGATCGCGCTTTCACTCTTCATCTAATTCTGGTTTGAAGTCGTCCTGCCAATTGTAGGCTTATTTTATAAGGTCTTAAATTTTCAAATAACCCAATATTATTGATCTATAATATTTTGAGTGCGTTTTGAATTATTTTAGAATTTTATAAATTAAATTACCATTATATTTAAATTGTTTTTAATAGTTTAATATTAAAATATCTATAAAAATGGAGCTAATAATAATCCAGGACTTATAACCCTTATTTTTATTTTCGGCTTTCCTTCTGGTTTATTAAAAAAATATATCGGTTCAGTTCCGGTTTTCGTTCTGATAAAAATAACGTTTTATTTCGGTTCACGGTTTTCATTTCAGCTTCAGTTTGAAGCCAAGTAATAATCGTTTCAGGTAACTTTGGAGATAACTCTGTGATAGAAAGCATCGCAATAAAAAGGTCGTCCTTTACGACGACAATCAAAGACCGTCCCGCAATTAGCCGCGAAGAAAATTTCGTAGCGCGAAGCTTTCCGATGTTTTCCGAAGCTCTTCGGCTCCGCTGCGAAAAGTTTGACCGTAAAGTCAGCGGCTGAAATTCCGGCTGCGTGCCTATGCAAATTTGTCCGCTTCCGAAAAGTCATTACCCTTGTTTCCCCGGAGAGGAAAATTCCTCTTTCTGCTCTCTCCCTCCGGCTCTGAACACAATGTAGTGCATGACGGGACTCCCTAAAATAATATTATCCGGGAGCGTGCGTGTCTGTCTGTCTGCCCGTGTCTGTCGGGCTCCATATCGCAATCTTTCCATACGTACGTTGCAAGTAAGATTTGAATTCAAATTATCCGGTGACGTTAGCAAACCTTTGCCGTCCCTCTGTGCGCCCTCTCCTTGACCAGGGGCGCTCAACCGTCGTCGGCTTTAATTAAACTAATGCATCCGAGCGTCTTGAATTTACGACAATGTTATGGCACGCTTTGTGCAAACACAGATTCTGGATCTGGGAATCTGGAATTGAAACTATTATTCAATATATGGGCGACCGGTGGCGAATTTAATTATTACTATATCCTTTCATATTCATATCAAAATGTATGATTCAATCTAGTCGATTTACACAGTAAATGCACATTATAATGAAAATCAGTGGACGTAAATTGTATTTAAAAAAAAAACATATTTCTCTGTTTTATTCGCAATATCCAAACAAACGTTATGAAACATAGTTTTTCCCCGTTCAAACAATCACGACCGTTGCCTTATTGTATAACTCGGCACAATCGAATTACTAGCAAAGCGTACAAGTTACTCGTTTTTTTTTTTATTTCATTTTATTCTGTTCCGTTCCCGGACGCAAAAGTAAATAATTGAAGTCGACGTCGGGCCCGGGCCACACACGAGGGGGGCGTCTTTATTATTCAGGGCGTCGTCCCGGTAATATATTTTGTGAATCATTGGTTGTTATTAAACCATATTACCCGGGATTCTTGCAGGGCAAACAGAGACCCAGATTGCGGATATCGTCCCGGCATTAAATAACGGGCCGAAAATGCGGCCGGCGCACGTAAGAAATTAATTTGAATTTTTATGGTCGATCGATTGTACTAAGGTTTATCACTTGAAAATAGTAGCATATATATATATGATATTATGATTATTAATAATAAATATCACGTCTCACGATTTAATTAGTGATTTTACAATATAATTAAACATTTTAATTTTATTTTTATAAGTTACTGCAGAGGTTCCTAATCTTTTTCGGTTTACGGCTACCTTAAAACATCAGATTTTTCCGCGGCTCCCTTAATACATAAGATTTTTTTAAATTGTTGACTTTCTTGAAAAAAGCGAGCGCAAAAAGTTAACGCAAACATTTTGAGAATTGAGAATTCCAAGAAATTTCCCGAATTGTTTAATGGAATATTTCGCCCTTATAAGGGCACCCTGGGGAGCCGCGGCTCACACTTTGGGAAACCCTGAGTTCTGTATAAAAAAAAATATTTAAAAAAAAAAATATTGTCAAAATAATTAGAATATTCTTCTAGCTTCTACTGTTTCCAATAATTCGTACAATCCTGTAGAGCTACCTGATATAGAGCGACTTGTGCTATAAAGCGCTAAACGTTCAGGCTCTAATTAAATCAAATTCGAAGCCCTTTGGCTGAAAAAAAATATAATTAAAAATAAGCCATTTAAAATATGTGACCGGAAAATTTATTGATTTCGTTCAATTTATATAATATTATTAAAAAAATCCAACCCCAAATTTTGTATGGGTCCTAGTCTTTTATAGCGTGGTCAATATCTCGGAGTTATAGGAGGATTGGCTGTACTTCATTTACTATATGATAAAGATCATCTTAAAAAATATAAAACAAACAATAGGAAAGCCAAGAAATATAAAAGATTTTTTTTTTCGCGAGTTTATTATCTCAAACTATAACAATATTAAATTAAATGTCGATTTTAAGAAATGCGATTAATTAAAAAAAAAAATCTCTATTTTTTCGGCGCCTGTGTGCGCCGCACAATCTGGACCTCATATGATCATTATAAGTAACAAAATCTATAGAGTATTTTTATAGTACTCAAACATTCATCACCGAAAGCCTCATAATTAAAAATAATTGCTCTCAGTGGTCTTCAAGTATAAAAAAATTCCATGGGTGTTCGATCGTTACATATTATTTTTAAATATTAGATTTAATGATATTTTTAATTGCAGCTAAATAATAAATTTACATTACAGTCAACCCTTCTAAAACGTTCAGATAGGGACCACACTATAGAAAAAAACGCTTTAGAAAGTTAGGCATCCATACAAAGTTTAGGGTTAGGTTTTTTTCTAACTTTCATTGCGATTTGAAGCAAGTTAAACATTTTACCAATTTTTATATTTTTAATGACCTTGCACGTTTGTTTAATTGGAAACAGTAGCTTATGCCTACATACGCGAGAGGGTATTAACTTCGCATATTTCTTCCCGTTTATTCATTCGTAACAGATGTGCCAGGGGAGTTCAAAGGGATAGTTTTTTAGTTATTTTTTTTAAAATGCTTTAGCATATGATGAATAAATAATAAAAAGGTATATATAAATTATGAAACCTTATCAGAAATATGTTTAATTTAGGATACATATTAATATAAAATAAAAATATATTAAAAACAAACAATAAAGAAAATAGTGAACATTTTAAATAGGGTAATTATGCATTTACTGTGTCAGAGTCATCTAATATCACGTTCCTCAGAGATTTTTTAGAGAATACCCCTTTAACACATACATCATAATGCCTTAAAAACCGTATGCATCGATTTACTTGATCATAATTTGTTCCACGACTATACAACAAGAAAATTATTTTCTTACTGTATTGTGATGAATATCCCTGGAAAGTTTTTAGATGGTGATTCACCAAAAAAATAACAGAACACGTCTAGCGAGGTAAAGGGGGCAAACAGCCGCCGACAAATATTTTCTAAGTGCACGTACACATTTAAAATGCACCTTAATAATATATTTACGAAAATTTTAATTTAACCTTGAAAATATTGCGTTTTGTAAAATGAACGCTATAGGAGGAAACCGCCGCAAACGCTATAGAAGGGTTGACTGTATTTAATAATTTAGTAATTCATTTATAAACATATTTTAGAGCTTTTAACTATTTTAGCATTATAATTATTTTTTTGCAATTCAATTACAAGAAATTTAGTTTAATTTATGTCGAATTTTCCGATTTATACGTTTATTTTATTTATTTATTCCAATTATAATTTTCCTCGGTTTTCTTGAATTATACAATCTAGTTGTAATTCTGTGTGCATTCGTGATTTAGCCGGAATCACCAAGCCACGAATTGCCCCGCAACGAAATGCAGGTGCGTGAAACTAAATAAGCCGGAAAACGGTTATGGCCTGATATATGATTATTACGACAAAAGGGCGTAAAAGTAATGTAAAGTGATGGGGTAAGAGTTCCAGGCCCGACTACTTTTAGCAAAATTTTACGACCGCCTCCTAATTCTTCCGGAAAATTGAAGATAATAATTTAATAAAATTAACATCGAACAATATTTTTTTGTTTGCAACATTTCCATATTACGATTAAAAATTCAGCGGATTCAAACGGCGCGTTTCATAATCCGTACCGAATTATTAACATTCCAAGTTTAAACACAGGAATTTTGAATCGGCGAGTCGCTATATGAAGAAATGAGTGTGTGCGAATGTGTGTTTTGGCCAAATGGGAATGCACCATTGTGGATACAGCGAAAAGTTACAAAAGCTCGTTGTACCGAGGGCCGACTCTCACTTAATTATTTACAAAGCCGTCGAGCTTTGAACGCCGGTTTCAATTTGCACGAATGCCGAATTTGCGACTGTCCTGCGAAAAACTGGCGAGTGCCAATGCGACACTAGCCCGCGGGACACTAATGCAATCCTTGTCTTGTGCGAGACTAATTGACAATTTACCCCATTCGTCACTGACCTTTTTTTACGATGTTTAAGTTTGGCCAGTTAATGACTAGATGAGAGCCAATCGAAGCTTCGGAGCTACGATAAATCGATCTGCAATCTGACTATTTTAACGGTTACATGAAAGCTTTAGTCGTTCATTAATAGCAATTAATTTGTTCGTTTATTAATGATAGTAATATGTAAAATGCCTTGCCGAAACTCATAATGAATACTAATCATTATAAGTGACATTTACGATATCGAAAAATGTTATCATCACACACAATATCAAGTCAAAATCTAATGCATGATTTTTTTCATCCGTTAAAAAAATGTGCGAATTTTAACTGTACCATTTCTGTATAATTTTCCAAGATTTTCAGTGCTCGTTTTGCGTCCTTCTCTTTTCTGTAGTTATGAAATATGTTATCACACATGTCTAAGGGTTAAAATATTATACAAAAAATAAATGTTTATTAAAAAAACCGATATGTTAACTTCGAAATGTCCTGAAACAGTTTAGACACTTTTTTGTATTATTATAAAATATATAAATTATAAACCCACAGACGGACGCAGCAAATTCATTAACATTGTGTCATCAAAGAGGATTAGAAAATCAGTGGTTCTAATACAAATTTCATATCAAATGCTACGATTAAATTTTTGATGATTTTTACTTACATTTTCAAGACTATGTGGATTAAAATTTACGACACGGCTATTTCTATCTGCCTAATAAAAATAAAAAAGATCTTATAAAAAAATGTATTTAAATCCACAAGAGAATATCAGCTTAAAGCCTTTAATTTAGCTTCTGAAGATTTTTTTGCTAAAAAATAAAAATAAAATTTAATTGGTATTTGTTTATTATCTATGATTTTATAATTAAAATCCATAAATATTTGAAAAAATTAGATGTATCATATTCAAATTTAATTTAAAACAAATTATAAATATTTTTTATGCATTTTATGCATCAGATTTTTATTATTTAAAAGTTTATTAAGCGATTCTTCCAATTTCTCTCCCGTTTCACTATACATTCTATTGAGATTGTCTTAAAACAAATAATTTAGCAGTTACTATGTTTAAATTATTTTATAAAAACTTATAATTCCTCAAAGACTTAATTTAATAAAATGTAAAAAAATACACGTATTTTATTTTAAATATCCTCAGTTCTTATGCCGTTTAATACTCACAATAAATTAACATTATTTTTTAAAGAGCAAAAAACTCGATGAGCACTCTAATACCCGAAAAATCATTTTGACACCTAACAGTCAATAAACCAAGTATTTAATATGGTTAATAACACGTTGCGGTCCGGAGGACTCGAAAACGTGTCTTCGCGAGCCAACGTAGAAGTACGGGGGACGCGTTTTCGAGTCCTCGTTGGCGCTGGTTAATACAAAATCATTTATACATTCCATTACGCGTAATCTACACTTTGAGAAGTTTTGAAACCACATATTCTTGTTCGATATAGATAACCTTCTGAATACTGGGGCCAAAAAAAATATTGATGTAACTTTAAATGGTAATTAGAGCACTCGATTTAACTAAGTACTCTAACTTTCTAAGTACTTTTTTCAAAGGAAATCACCTGGCCCAATCTTCAGGGCGCGGAACCCAGCGGACCGGAATGTGTTAATGTCAAGATACGTCATGAAAAATTGTACTAATAGAAAACAAAAAAAAATACAAACTGGTAATCCACGAATCTTAAATGTAGATGCTGAAAGAGCGTTAGTTAGTTAGATGTGACCACTCTTGAGAAGCTGTGGAAGAAGAATAATTTACGGCTGTCGAGAATCAAGCAAGATTAACAAACTATAGCAGCCTTTCAGGCAGCTGAAACAAAAAAGATGACTAAAAAATACTGTCAATATTTTTCGCATCATCACATTTTTCATATGTTCAATTTGGTATTACGTATTTTTCAATAAAAATATTTAATCGTAAATAAATGTATAGCCAAATCCCCAATAAATACGACAGATATGACCACGCACGTCACCATTAGTATAGAAAAAGTGGCGATAACTCAAAAGCTGGCTGCATCGCAGACAGTATATTCTCGGCGAGTACACAAGACTACGTCCGCGATATAATTCAAGTACACGTTGAAAGGCAACGAGTCGAACGAAATATTATTAAATTGCATAGATATTGAACAGGAGCTGCAGCGCCCCGACGCCTTTTGTTATTTTTAGAAAGTTTTCCGAGAGACGGAAGTGGCGCTAGCGCACTGGAGGACGCCGCACGTTGAAACTGTCAAGAATGTTTTACGGGAGGAGGAAGTTAAAGAGAAGAAAGGATTGCAGCGGAGGTGGGGTGCGGAGAGCACATAGAGAAAGAGAGAGAGAGAGAGTGCGGACAATTGAATTGGAGTACTCGTTAGGCTACCTGAAGACGCCAGACGGCGGTCCACTACCGGGTGAATCGAGTTAGTACCTCTTCAGACTCGGCGGCTACTCAGCGGCACTTAACACACTTCGGACCTGTTGATAAATTAGACGTCTTCTACGAGAAGCACTGTTGTGAAAAGCACGTGTGAATGGAGACACTCTATGGATCTGACCATTCATGAAAATAAGCGAATATGTTAACATAAAACAAGAGCAGAGACGGCTCATTTTACGGAGCTATGCTGAGTCAGGCCGCTATCCAGGCCAACTTGGTGACGTATATACTACAGGAGGTGCCCGTAAACCTAGATAACCCTGTGAACGACCGTTACAGTCCTGGCATCAGGGTTCGGCCGAGCGTGTGGTGTCCTCCAGGTGGCAAAGGCCCGCCTCAGGATTAGAAGGCCACTTATGTATGTATGTTTATTTCATAAGCGATTCAGTATGAGCAGCGCGGGACTGCTCCGAGTCGCAGCGCAACACAGCGCTTAGCTACGAAACCCCCCACCCTGCTGCTGCCCCGCGCCCATCCAATACACGATGCTGGTAACACAAATTATAAATTTTATAGATTAATATACAATATTATATTTTTCCTCGATTTGCATGGGGGTGCTGTAAGCTTATTTATTAAAATATATAACGACCGTTAATTATAATCGTCTCTGCGCAAATATCTAAGTACGCTTGCAGACTTTAATTCGAGCTGTCTGCATTTTTTATTTTACAAAAAGCAACTCTCCTTTCAGCTTTCTTGTGATAGTCTGTAAACGTGTACAGATTCCCAGTGCCCACAGTCCGGGATCCGCGGGAGCCGAGGGACGTGGACCGTGGCACAATTAAGCGCAAGCTACCGGACCAGACGGCCGGGTGGTTGCCTCCGGATAATGCAAACAGACACTGGCCATGCTAAGCGGCAAAATCTTGCTTTAAAACTGTGCAAACAGTTGTTAGTAATTAGAGAGTCCCGCTCTTCGCTAATTGTATTCGTGCCCCCCGTTCAATTGGGGGACCCTGGACACTTGTCCGAATCGATACGCGCAATGTGCTGCCCCTGTCGCCGCTGCAATTAGCGAACTGCCAAATGTTCGACTCGTTTTTGTCATGAAATTTTTATGAACGTAACCTATGCCCTCTGAGTGCTAGAGAGTAAAATAAAAGCGATTTTATTTTTTTAACTTTATTTAATTATTTGTTTGAATTATAACACAACAGCTTTGTTTTTCCATTTTTTTAAACATCTCTCTCTGCGATATACTCTTCTTGAGTCGGCACCCTCATGTCTGAAGATCGTGACCATTCTTGTTCTGCGTCTTCTTCATTTTGGTTCTCCAAGATCCCTAGCATTCGGCATCTCGCATCGCAGCTACGGTGGAGCCCGTAGTGGTCTTGACTAGGCCGCTCCAAGTGGTGGGTGCCCTGTCCCTTCTCCTGTGTCCTTATAAGTTTCCAAGCGCAAGGAGCTTCTCCAAGCTATCGTTTCTTGTAGGTGGATGTCCAAAGTATCAAAGAATCCTCTTGATTTACATCAAATTCCCTCTGATTAGAGAAAACACAGAAGAAATTTCTTAGGTATCTCTACATGAGGGAGTTTGGATTCTACCCAAGTTTATACCCTGCATGGGTACAGGCTGCCTGGGGTATGTGGTGCCCCGAAAAAGAAGGCTCGATTTTAATTTGGCAAAGCACTTCTTCTGGCTTCGCTGGTTGACGCAGCATACAACCCCTTGTGTAATTGTAAAGTGAGTTGCTGCCACTCACTAGATTTACATCGAGCTCGTTTGCATGTGCATTTTCTTCAACCAAATGCCAGTTTTATTTTTTTAATATTTTTATTCAATAGCAATATATGTAGTATGAATGGTTGATTTTATCATAGTTATAAATATGCAAAGAAAGGATCTACCGATTATATCGCCAACTAGCTACTCTTCAATTGGCTACTGTGTACATTTTTATTTTATAAATAATTTGATAGAAATAAGGAAAACAATAAAAAAATAAATTTGGGGTAAAAATCCAAAATATGATAGTAAATATCCTGTTTTTGACGTTTTTTTAAGAAAAGCTTTCATTTTTAACCATAACTAACATTCGACTTGTATCCTCTACTACGGTCGGTGTAGAATTTTACCCTCTCACTATGTTCGGAAAAGTAAGAGGGAATTTCTCTCAGTATTCGTTCGTATATTCTCTAGGCGTTGTCATCGTCGATAAGTCACAGCTAGCATTAAACTAGTAGAATTATAGCAATCCTCTTATCATGATGTTCTTTCTAGAGGAGGATATCATAAAAAAGAGATAAAGAAACATAGTTTATATAAAGAAATAAAATATTTAATCGCTTCACGGTTTAAAAAATCAATAAGGAACTTCATATGCTTAAATAATTTAAGCGAATGTGAGTATAAATTGCTTGCGATAACTTTTAATAACTTGGATATTTTATTAAGGCAAGGCACATTTTACTAGTATTCTAAAAATATTATGTTTCTCAACTTAGTAATATTTTATAGTCTGTGAACAAAAATACTGTACATGACGGAAACAGTTTTCCTTTTCCATAACGATCAGGATTTAATTTATTAACATAACTTACGATAATAATTTTCTAATAGTTTTAAATATTTAATCACTATCTTTACGAGTTCTATCTGACACTCTTAAAGGATTTTCCGTTGATCCTTTAAAAAATGATTTAATTTTATTATTATTTTCATTATTGCGTATAATCTTTCACGCAAAATGTCTCAAATATTTTTTTTTCATGAAATATGATAATTTTCATGTCAATTTGCACATAACAAGTGTAACACATGCATCCGAAATAAAATTCAGGCCAAAATGTGTTATCTCAAAAAAAAAAAATAACGTCGCCACGATGATGGAGGGCGGCTCCTCCGTCTCTCACGTTTTATATTATTTAACGCTTAAGCGGATATTAAAGAATCATATATCACCAGAAGGGGGATGACTGGTGACCCCCTCGCCCCCCAAAACTACCCCCGCCGCTGTCTATGTGTTGATTTATCGCCGCCCTTTTTATATGAGATGGACCGTTTCCACGATTGAGTCACGCAGAGAAAGTACGGCCATCCAGGTGTCAAAACTCTATTATTTCCTGAATAATTAGACGGATTTTTTTTTGTTCTAGTTATCGAAGATCCAGAATTTACTGATGTCATAGAAAACATCACGATACCAGCGGGCAGGAGCGTCCGGCTAGCGTGCTCTGTCAAGAACCTGGGATCTTATAAAGTGAGTATACAATACAATTTTGGCAAATTGCATTCGGCAGCGTTGTAAATAAGAGACGCATATAAATCAGGCCTGAATAAATCATAAAATTATGTCGTAAAGATATGAATTTTATTGATGTCAATAAGAAATACCCCTTTTATGGTTATCATTTGATCCTCAATAAATATTTTATGCCGCTGAGTAAATTTTATAGTCGGTTCGATCGGACAGAACTCTTGGACGCTTATTTTATTTTTTTTCCTTCGTCTCAATCTCCCTTATGAATACGGCAAATGTGCCTAATATTCTCAATATTTACAAAAATGATAATAATTTTATGTATACGTATCGCAAAATAAAAATAATCTACAAACTCAATATCAAATAAATATAAAATATTTAAAATTACTTTATTAATTTTAGATTTATATTTTTGTATAGGCGTGGTCACTTTTATTTTACTGTTAATTTTTTTATTTAATCAATAATGATTCGTATATTGACAATTAAGAAAAGCATCTGGTTATTCTACGATCTAGGGTTCCTAATAAATAAATCTACTAGTCAATGAACTCAAAATCTTCCATTCTTTCTGTATTAATATTTTTATGCGTTACAAATCAATATTATTTTTTAATGCAAGTCTAAGAAAGAATAGATAACAACTTTTTAAATATATTTTTACGCTTTTCTAGAGACTTTATTCGATTTTCTCTTTACGGAAAAAATACGTTTCAGATTTTACTAGAAAAATTAAATTAAAATCGAATTTATTTAAATATTTTTTTTATGTATTATTAGATCATCTCGTCATTTTTTACCATTCGATTGATTTATATATTTTTTTAAAACACTAGAATCAGAATTCAGATCTTATTTGAAAAACTAAAAATATATGGTTTAAATTTCTACAAATTTACCTATTTTATTTATCAAAAATGCACCAGGCCTTATTTTAAGATGATCTTATGTTGTTTGTTTTCATATTTACTAAACTTACGCTTTACTCAAAATAATATTATCGGATCCGATATTGAATAGCGCATAAATGCGTCACTGGCTCTTAACGTTGGTTTTATAAATTATTTTCCTGTAATGTATTAACATAAAAGATCAGCTATCCATCTACTAAATTTTTCATAATAATTAGGCTGTACAGTTAGAAGTGAGATAGATAGCTTTAAAAAGCTTATGCTAGACTAGATGGATGATTTTCACGTAATTTTTATTACATTATATCTACCAAGGATTATTTTTTATAGATATTTTATTTTTTCACGCTTTTAAATTAATAATAATGTCAGAATATATATGAGGTATCCATATTTTTTTCAATAATAAATGACACACAAACGCGTCTTCTGTTCTTAACGTTGATTTTATAAATGAAGCTTTTTAAATAATTTTCCTGTAATGTTTTAATATAAAAGACTATTAACACTAAGTTTGATTATTAATTATTCCATAATAATAAGGTTATACATAAGAGAGCTAGATAGCTTAAGAAAGCTTGCGCTAGGCTTGATTCATGATTTTCACGGATTTTTTATTACACGATATTACTATGGATTATTTTTAAGAGATGCCTTATTTTTTGCCATCATAATGACCAACTTTAATAATTTAATAAAAATATTAGAATATAAATATGTATAATATGGGCATCTCATTTGAATAATACATATGAGATACCCATATCATTTTTCAATATTGAATGACGCAAAAACGCGTCATCGGCTCTTAACGTTGGTTTAATAAATGACGCATTTTTAAGTCATCGGTAAATTAAAAGAATAATTAACCATATAATGTTTCAGACGTATTATACAATAATTAGGCTACAGAATTAGAAAAGAGTTTATTAGTTTTAAGTTGCTTGTTCTAGACTCGATACATTATTTTTATCAGATGATATTAATTTTGAGATAAGGCCTCAATTGCAAGTATCCATAAAAATTAAGCTAACGCTTATTTTCTTAAAAGCTTCATATTACATTTTTTTTTTATATTCTAGAATTATTTTTAAAAGGTAATATTTTGATGCCGTTTCAATGTCTAAACTATAGACTATCTAATATTTGTCTAATATGCAATGAATCTGAGGGCTATTTTTATTAACCACTTCTGTGGAAAAAAGTGGGTAATTGTTCTCGAATGATCAAATTACGACACGTGTCACTCAACGCGCACGATGCGTTCTCTAGACTGGTGGTGGAATGACCTGAGTTTTATCTGGGTACTATAAAGTTCTCCTCAGATGATGTGCCCGAATCCAGTTCGGGCAAATCACTGTGTCAGCAAAAATACCTACCCGAGTTGTATTCGGGCAAATCACACAAGGGGTTAATTTATTTTTTTATGTATTAAGAGTTCTTTTTCATTCTAATTATTTAATCTTTATTATGTATAAAGATGTATGTAATGATTTAAATAAAAACAATTAATACTTGCCCATTGAATGTTCATGTTCCCGTAAATAATTAAATTTTACGACATGTGCATTTGATTAGTTTTCAAAGGGATCCGGTACACGCTGCAGACATAATCGTTACGTCACCGCTCCCTAAAAATTATTGGCCAAATTAGAATGATGGATGGCAGTAAAAATGGAAAAATTTATACATGAATGAACCATTCAATCAATATGCGATAACGCTTTGGGCGGAATTTGGAAAAAAAAATATTCGCCCCTTTTCGGCGAACTGTCACGCGCGCATTAGCCGAGAGACGAAAAAATATATGGCCGGCTTTTAAGCCACTTAGGGCTTTATCTGTTTAAAAAAGTGCGCAGGCTTACCCCGAAACGCGCCAATGAAAAAGTGTTCAGTGTTATAATACTAAATGCTAATATTTAAGAAGCATCTGTTTTCAGGGGCGCAGAGACAATGGGGGGCGAGCGGGCTCAATCTGCATTCTGAAATGCTGGGAATGTAATTTAACACCAGTCGTTATCGCCTCGCCGGGCTGGGGCGTCGTCGCCCCCCCTGCCCGGCCGGCCCTGGGGCGCGCCGGCCGCACCGAGGGCCGGAATTAAATGCTTTAATGCCAAATATATTATAATGACAATAATTTCAACTAATAAAAAATGTAAAACACTCTTTACATACGGTTATGATTTTTCTACGAATTTTTACGTCAGAAAAATATATATATTAATGTAAATCTCAACGCTGATTTTTTGCCCAACTTTACTCGAACGCTTACATTTACTATCAGAACACTCTTCTGAATTAATTTATTTTTTTACCTCAAACTAAATTGAAAGTAATAGAAATAATATTTATGTAAAAGTTGCCTTGTTTTATTCACTTTTCTCTACATTTTAAAAATGCATAGTTAATTAAGTTACTCAAGTTTTTCGTTAAATCAATTAATGATTAGAAATTGGTATTATTACTAACAATGTGCAATGTTAGAATTATTATTTAAATTACTAACGTTTTATTAAATAACAACTATTATTTTTTTTAATGATTATTTAAATTATTTTATTTATTTAATTTATATATTAGTGCGAAAATTAAATTTCAACTGAACCACAAAAAAATGTGAGCTATCTCAGTGCAATTTTGTTATTGCAGTCAACCCTTCTATAGAGCGGCGTATGCTACAGTCCTGCCTGTAGTGCTCTCTTCTAGAGCGCCGTTTTCTACAAAACTCGAGCGTAATAAAGGTCCTTTAGTTGATCAAATTATAAAACCCGTGTATATAAAAAAGATCAGTTAAAAAAAGTTGTTTATATCGATTTTGTCCAATTTAAAGAAAATAATTTAAAAAACCTAACTCTAAATTTTGTATGGTTGCCTAGTCTTCTATAGGGCGTTTCTATGGCGTGGTCACTATCTAGACCAGTGGTATTTAACCTTGTTGGAGGTACTGAACCCCACCAGTTTCATATGCGCATTCA
>JAGXCT010032834.1:0-14184 GCA_022495035.1 Philopotamus ludificatus
TTAATGTTATAGGGCTCTAAATCAGCGGCCGGCAATCACACATCAGCTTTACGGCCATCGTTAAAATCCAAAGGATCGGACGCTCGTCAATTAAAACGACCGAATAAAAACGAATCATCCAGCATTGGCCCAGAAAAGGGGAAGAAAGTCCCAAAACTTTCGAACCGCCCGGCGAAATCGGGAAGACCTGCCGAAACAGGTCATTAGAGTTTCCCCCGAGGAAAAACTTTTATTTATTATTTACAATGGGGGGCGGTTGGTACACCCCCCGTCCCCCGACTGACTTTGCTTACATTTCATTAAGAACGGATGCAATGTGCTTCAGTTTGCGATAATTGTTAAGCCGCGTAAGCCAAATGTTAGGCAAATATACAATACAATATATTATTCGTAAAGTACATGCTTATATTTAATTCATTCATCGTTGATCATCATAAATTATAATGATCAATTATACATGTGAGCATAACCACACAGAACAATGTTATGTTTCGACAATCGTCGAATAAAATACATGTTAAGAAACAATGCCAATAACTCAAACAGTGGGGAATCTTGCTATGCATTTTTTTATATTCCATTACACCCAGAAACAGGTATAGAAAGGATCGTCGTATTAATAAAAAGGACATAAATTATATAAGATTTTTACAATATGTTAATGCAATCAAGTGTGTATTGAACCACTATAATATAGAATCAAACTTTACATAGTTTGACAGATTTCTAGATGCAGGTATATATGCTTTTTCGGTGGATATATTTTAAAGTAGATATATTAACCAACCACGCATAACAAACATATACATACATAGTAGTAAAAAAATTGTAACAAATTGTGTAAAAAAAAGGCAATGATACAATCAAAGATTGGCTCTACATGAAAATCACCAGTACTGCGCATATCTTACGAAAATGCAATTATGACCTACATATAAAGCATTATTGACAGACTGGGTTCAAATATGCATCTCTTGCCGTCGATCAGCGAAAAACTTGGTGAATCGTTGTATATTTTGATACCGGAGCTTCATCTCTGTATACGCATATCAATGGTGTATTTACGAGTCGATTCAGTACAGAATACACAGAGATACAACGTCGAATTGATGCCATTAAACATTTCCTTTTGGTTTCGATAGCGGTCCAGCCAGAACCAGCCTGACCAGTCTCCGGGGCCGGGGGGAGGTTTAATTAAATGTTAATACCCGCTGCGAGCGTGGGCACCAGAGAATCCGATTCGGGTTATACCACACGCGCATATATGTACGTATATCGGGATAAAAATGCGACTCGCATCGATATGTCAAAGGATATCTGGCTTATTCAATTTGGTGAATGCTGGGCGTCTGTCACCTGGCCAAATAACCCACTGTGCATTATTGGGTGATTCAATGGTATATAAATATTAATAATGCAATTCGGTAATATTACCAATAATAATAAAGGGCATACGATGCCATGGTTGAGCAACTACGCAAGTCTCAGTGCTTTATGTAAAATATTATTTGCTTTCTCTTGCCCCTCATTGGATAATTCGGAATTAATTATTTATGTATATACATATTTTATATATAAAATAGAGAAACAAATAGTGTTTAGGTCTACGTACATTCATACGTACATGTCAACAGTTTAACTTAATAGTTTCCTAGGTGTCATGCTCAATTTTCCAGCAATACACACCGGTCGAACCGTTCGATACAATTCTTCCGGTCTAACTTTTAATGAGGCAAAATTCACGCTAGCAATCGGATCGCAGGGAAGGTGATAGTGTACCGAATCATACTAGACAAGTAAGGCAAATTGTCAATATTGCAATAACGAAAATTCCAATACAAAATTGTGTGCGAATGCCAAAGTGTAGGAATGCGAAATGAACGTTCCGAACACATTAGTTTGTATTGTTGAAGCGGACACAGAGGTATGTACAATGGGGATCGCGTAATGATGCAATCGAATAAATTTCAATTTGCTACCCCTACAGGACTTACCCTCTATCGATGCTTTATTTTTGGTTTGACTAAAAAACTGCCTATATTAACCGATCCGTCACGGCGGCACGAAACCAACGACGTCTATTTAGTACGAAATGAATGTAGGAAAATAGACCCCAAGCATTTCAAATCAAGATATTGATGAATTAAAAATACATAGCTTGCGTGGCAACTACAGCGAATATTGTTGGTTTTTTTTTATTGCCGACAATAAAGGTCATTGATTTTTTTATTTATTCTTTAGACTTTTTTAGACAAATACAAAAAGTCAAATTAAATTCTTGGGGTCCCAAATAGACCCCATCGGCACGCCTAGGTTAATTGCTCGTTTGCCATTTTTTTCGTGTTAGATCCATAAATTAATAAAATAATAACAATACTATTCCATAAAACCATATTATTCTTACAGCTGGCTTTAGATTCGAAAATCCAAAGTACAGTTAAACCCCCTCTAACACTAAAATCGGGACCGTGTTATTTGGAGTCGTGTAATTGGGGGAGTGAACCGTCCGGCTGTGTGCGTATAGCCTGGCACGTGTCGAATACACAGACGCTAGCCAACGTTTGACTGTATGTGAATGCGACCGCGCAATTGGGGGATTTGCGGCGAATATTTCAACGCAGCGCGTAATTCGGAGTAGTGTAATTGGGGGTTCCACTGTATGTTGTATATTAGCATAGTCATAATCACAGAACAGGGATACAAACAAATTAGTCTCCAGAAGATTATAAGATTAAAGCACGAAATACGACTTCAGTTTAAAAAAAGACCGAGGTTTTTAAAACAATAAACAGCCAGTTTTTGACTTACGACGAAGAGAAAAAATCGTAAAAATCGTCACTGAAATGCGTCAAAATAAGGTACATTTTGAGATGGTACAGTCGATTGCTTCATATTGGACCAAAATCTATAATTATTTTTGAAAAAAATAAATAAGAACAACTAGTGATTTATTGCATTAAAGGGCGAGGATGATGAAGTCGAAGACTTCATTGAGGAAGAACAAAATACTTTAAAAATATAAAATCAAAAGAACTACAACTATAAAAAATATAAAAAAATGTGCTAAATGACGGCTGAAGCATATATATGAAGAATATAATATACTATCCTAGTCTACATTATCATATTTTTGTTATTATTTATTATACCTATCGATTTTCGAAGAGAAAAGGGTTCAAGAGACAACTCATTAACCCTTTCCACTCTGTCTTTTTTTAGTCGCATCTATGATTTACTCTCATTATATTTTTTTTACAAATTTATTACAAGAGACATCCATTGGGAAAAAAGGTAGGAAGCAAATATGGGGTTTTATTTGATATCCGATAAAAATAATACATTATTTTTCATAAATTTAACAAAAAAAGCTTGGTTTGATTTAATCTTTTCTACTTCGTGACCAATACGTTTCGTCCATAGAGTGGAAAAGATTAAATCCTCGTGTTTGTGAGTCCTAGTATTTTTCGGATACTTTTGGATCGAGTATTGTCGCGTATCGATATTGAACGTGGCGGCGATGGCGGTTGGAACAATAATGGTTTCGTGGATTCTATAGAGCTATGAGGAGTCAGGCCGCTATCCAGACCAATTCGGTGATGTTTGTGCTACAGGTACTCGATCAGACCGTAAATTAAATACGGATTGGCCCTAGCCTCGTCTCATTATTATTGTTACAATCCGCGGCTCCCGGGCTCATGGCTTGTGACCTGACCCGTATTTGAAGAGCCTAGATAACCTGGTGGACGACCGTCACAGTTCTGGCATCAGGGTTGGGACGAACGTATCTCTGCTGAAGATCACGTAGTGTCCTCCAAGTGGCAAAGACCCGCCTCAGGGTTAGAAGGCCACTTATGTATATCCCAGTCCGCCATGTAAATTAGATACTTGGTTAATGGTTAATTTTGGGACGATAATTATGTACCGGTGAAAGACGTCGAGCGTCAGGAAGTTAAGGGTCGATTGTTACACAGTGTTTGTTACTAAGACCCTTCTTGGTGAGAAATTTACTCTACGTGGGCCCATCAAACCCCAACTACTGTTCAGTTCGGCCATCGCCACAGCATTGTAAGTGCATTTTAATCGTTTAACACCCAAGATAATCAAATATATTTTTATTAATTATTAAATCTCAAGCGGTTTAATAATTAATAATATAATATATAAAATACTGCCAGTGCAACGAATGTTTTGGTTGTGTTGCTTAACCGGTGTGACTAAATGTGTCTATTGATCATGTATTAGGTATATGAAAAAAAATATATGACTTTCGGACACACTATTCAAATGAGAATTGTTGACATGACAATATTTCAAAACAAGTGGATAAAGAAAAAAGAGATATTTCAAGATTAAACTTGATCATTTGAGTCTGTGAAGTGTGGAGAAAATGATTACTAAATGGAAAAGTTTCTTTGTTGTCTTGATTTACCTGGTCGGGTCACTAGTAGAGATATTTAATATTCCTAAGTGGGACAGTAAACCTCCCTATAACGTCAAGATAGGTACCACGTTGTAGGGGGCGTGGCGTTATACGGGGTTAAGGTTTTTCAATATTATTTTTTGATTTGAAGGAAATCAAACATTTTATTTTTTCTTTTTTTTACATTTTTACGTATTAATCAGCGCAGATGAATCGTGCGATGAGCGATTTTTATTTATGAAAAAAAAATGTCATTTAATGAATAGGATATCGGATCAGACCTTATATATGTTTTTTATTCATTTTACCAATGAAAACATTTTGTATATATTCGTAAAATACAGAGAGTAGAACGTAGATTCGACCAAAAATATCCAGAGTGGGAAAGGTTAATAAATACACGAATGAGTGTGTCCTCGGGTGAACCTTAAGCGTAGAGTGTTTTTCATTTAACGCCATTTGTCCAATTTTTAGCGTCCTTTGAAACTAGTTGTATTAAAATTCAACATAAAATGTGGCGTAAATTAAAAAGGCGTAAAAATCCGTGTGTGGAAAAACGCAGCGCGCTCCTCGTGTGCAATTTGGTCGAGGCAAATTGTCCGTGGCACACAGCCATGCACGTGACATATACACACGTGTCACACATTTGCCTACACGTCCGGCCCGGTCCAATCAAGTAGATAACGAGCCCATTACGTTATATTACGTTATTCAGGCGACGTCACCGAATTTACCCGTTTCGTCACCCTCTACCCTCAAACTAGGAGTGGGGGGAGGAGTTTGGCGCATTTTTCAGTAGATTTTAACCCATTCCACTTTTACTAGCGTATTTTATCATTAAAATTAAACAATAAATACGATTTATAATTATTACTAAAATATTAAATTGACTCATATTTTGGTAATTAAATTAAGCATTTTAGAAATCAAGAACATTAAATGTATGTAAGAAATTGCTATGGTCAGAATATATTAACACTTTAACATCCGCTTACGCCACGTTGGCGTTCTGTCCTAGCCGATTAACTGTTATCTACCGCTATCTACGTATACTTTATATTATGAAACAATAAAAATTTAAAAGTATGAACATTTTATGGACATTTTATTTTATGGTTTCCGACATTTTTTAGATAAAATATTTTTTTTGAGATTCGGTTCTCCAAAATTTTACAGTAATGTAAATATCAGGTGTAAGTTTTTGGCGAAACTCCCCAGGAGCCGGTAGCAAGTTAAAGAGGAACCATCTTTTAACAAATAATGCAACTAATTAATAAATTAAAGAAATAAAATGTCTAGCTGAAGAACTATTTTTCAGGGCTACGAACAGGAACAGAACCGAAAACCAGAAAAAACCGTTATTTGGTCATAACTTCATTCTTAAAACATATATTCCAATAAATAAATGTTTTATTAAATTTGTAAAAAAATAAAATGGGAGTAACTCATAGATTTGACTAAAAGTGGAGAACCCTCTCCACTTTAGACGTAAACATAGAACATCTATTGACTAACTTTTTTCACATATAAAAATTGTTATATATTTTAGAATTCTAGGAAGAAAATAAAATTGCGCATCCTTATCTATACCAAATTTCAACGGTGGTTTTAGGAGCTCCAGCAACACAAGTTAATGTTGAAAGGGCCTTCTCTGGTTTAAAGTATATTCTACGCGACAATATAAATAGTTTAAATTAAAATCATATTTTAAAATTATAAATAAATATACATAAGGATCTTGCAAACTTCAACAATGAATATATGAATTTATTAAATATTTAGTTCTAGTGTTAATTATAATACCTTTAATTAATTACAATTATTATTTATATTATTGTATGAATTAATTTAATGTGCCTATTACAAAAGAAAGAATATATGTTTTAAATTATGATAGAGAATATTTTTCTTTAATTCAAATAAAAACTTTTGAAAAATAATAATTAACCGAACTAATAATTATGTTTACATGAATTGGAATGAAAAAAATAGCGGTTTGTAGCCATACAATTTTCTAGAAAACGACCACGTTTTGTAATCTCCTAATTATTTTCTAAACGATTTGAGAATATGCATTTTGACCGATACTAATTTAATGAATTACGAATTATAAAGATGCATACAATCCAAATAAAATAGTATTATAATGCCAATCTTATTTGGATTTTGGATTTCATTACATTGGAGCCAATCTACGTGTACGTCGTGACGTTAACTGATATTTAGTATCGAAAACCAGAGATATTCGATAAAATTACCTCCAAAATGCGTTTGCTTGTTAAATTTTTCATCCCTATTCGAACGTGTCATGCTGTAAATAAAAATATAACGAAATAAAGCCAGCAATAGTGCAACGGTTTAGCAAAAAAAAGTGCCTTTGACACGCGAACTGTCCAATTGAACATAATCACTTGTTTTGTACGCGACTGCGAAAAGGGTTTTAATTAATGGGACACAGCGGATGGGTCATTTTTGGACAGTCTCTGATTGACGGACAAATGTGCGATTCAGTTCCGCACATACAACACGTGTTGTCGGCATTGTCCGGGTGTCAATCATCCGAAATGACACGTAAAATTTTCGCGTCCGATCAATTACACCAATCCCGCACAGGGAGTATATGCACAATTTATATGTATTCTACAGCCTGGCTGGATGAATTCATTTGCGATTTCATTTGACTCTCAATCGACTTAAACTATCACATTTATTGAATATTTTAACATAGACGGTACAAATCGTTGCTTTGCCAAACGTTAAAAAAATAAATTAGTAACATTTTAAATTTATTTAACTACCCACAATATTGCCAGACAGACGCTTTAACCATCGATACATTTATAAGATTGTGAAAAAAATATATAATGATTAAATTATTTTATAATTTTACATAAAAAATGCAGTATCGTTTTGCAAAAGCCAATTAATATGCAAAAGAAATTACAAAATCCCGCTTAGGGTAGTTATTTATGAACGTAATTGATTAGCACAAAGTGAAATTAACAGCAAATGATATCCAACTCAAAGTGATCTTAATAGATTCTGCCACTTCCGATTACAGAGCCACCCCTTGCCTCCTACTCGATGGTACGGAATGGGCCGGGTGGTAGTAACGAGGCTCGGCAAGCTAGCAAACTTACCAGATAACTTAAATATCTCGTTAGTGCAGAACACTGTTTGTTATGTGTATGTACGTACGAGTGATGTCGGGGGAAGTGAATCAGCCGTAGTGGTGATGCACACGTATGTATATCGGAAATGAACAGATATCACAAAAAAATTACATAAATCAAAATTAATTGGTTACGCGTATGCATGGGCGCGTACATCCAGAAACTTCGATACGTAACACGATGGGTCGTATCATTATTAAAAATAAAATCGGGTGGAGAAATTCGCCCATTGAGGGAGCCATAATAGCCTAATTTGGAACCTATAAAATACGCTTTACCAATTAACGTCATTAGGCAGCCACCTTCAAACGAAAAGTATCTGGCGAGTTGCTTGGTAACCGTCAAAGATGAGTTCCAGTAAAATATTAATGAGTGTGGATGTGTTACCAACGCCCACCCCCTGCGCCGGCAGGGGCGCAGACCGGAGTGTGGGGCTCCTCTATACCCGCTCGCGTCTCGTTTATTAGCTAACGATGTGGTAACTACATACAATCGTTAGGGACATACATGCCCCCTATATTCATATATGAAACACACATTACGGCAGTCACACGTTCGCCTTACATAGAAATATTAAAGAAAAACGTGATTAACTATTGTTTAGTAGCCATCTTCGCTATTAGCATTGACCCTCGCAGAACCCTTTATTGCAGGAGGCGGCAACATGTTGCCCGCTAAGCTATTTTAAGGTGCCCGCCGACCAAATAGCTAAATTTTAAATATTTTAAACCCGTTTTTACGTACCCGGTGTTTATTTTGAAATCAATATATAAACATATTTAATTGAATGCATGACGACAAATTTTCAAAATTTCCAATTTTTAAATGTTTTTTTGTAACACGGAATCTACGTTTACCTTTCAATTACTTTTTTTAATCAGTCCCTTTATAAACGTAAAAACGGGGTTTCACTGTAGTTGTAATGGATCATTTTAGTAAAATTCTCATTTGAACAATTGTACGAATTTGTACAAATAAACTGTATTGGTTTTACCATAGACCCTAAGCCCAAACAACTGCACACTTGCAGTTGTTTGGGCAACTGCATTTTAATTTAACTTTAATAACACGGATCTTCAGAAATCGCTATCGCCTGAATATTATTGTGTAATTTAATTGTAGCGTTTGCTAAAAAGTGTAAGTTCAAAACTATTCATACAAATTTATACATAATTTCCAAAAACTCGGTAATAAGACGGAAAAATTCTATACTGAAACACAACTTAACTGGACAGCAGAGTTTATTTACCATACCAATTTCGCACTATCCAAATTGCACATTTACTTAGCAAAGAAAATAAAACCACTAGTAGAAAGTTAGATGATTAAAGAAGCCACGTAGGTAATTGCAGAAACACTTTTTGATGGCTATTCAAACAAAAACGAAATAATAACGGCCATAAATGCCATCAGCGAAAATAGTAAATCGAAATGATAACTTTTGAATCACAAAATATTAAAAAAAATAAAATTCTACATTAAAAGTACGTACAAGAGACAACAAGATTTATTTACCTTTTAATAGGTATCTAATAATTGTCTGGAATTATAAAAAGAGAAGAAGTGTTATGCTCGCAGGAAATTCCTATCAATATAGAAACACAAGTGTCAGTAAGATCAGCGACAATGCAACACAGATTATTTAAATTATTTGTACAAGATGGTGCAGAAATTTAAAATCTTAATATACACAAAGAATTGAGGTAGCTTGGTTAATAAAATGTGCTTGTGTGGGTTTTTTTAAATTTATTACCAGAGGTTAAATAATATCTATTATCCGGGAATGAAATTTGTTCAGAATTAAAGCACAAGGCTTGGTAAATTGAGCTTTTCTTTTTAAGTTATTTAAAATATTGTTATAATTTTTATGATAAGTACAGTAAATGTATTTAAAGCTAAATTCCCGCATATAGAGAGGGACAATTTATAACATTTCCCCTGGAAATGCTATCATACATCAGTTTACCAAACATTATTGGAAGAATATAATACCAGATTTATATAATTATATTAATTGCATGCAGAATACGATGTGACTAATAAATTATATTTCGATATTTCCAATAAAGTCGACATTTAATTAAAATAAGAGATTGGAACATGGAAAGTTTGCAATGATTAATCTATAATAGTATATTTGCAAAAATTATTTTAAGGATTAAATCATTTTTACTTAATTAAAATCCAGTAAATTAACATAAAATAAACAATTTAATCTTAGAATTTACATATAGTGTTGTGATATGCATACGCTTTATCAGTGTATCTGCGCAGACCTCACATCCGTTCTAATTAGTATTCTTATGTCATTGGATGATAAATCTGAGAATATTACTAGGCCTTGGACCGAATGAGATAAGGAGTGCATTTATATAAATTTACAGTTAATAACATTCAGATAAGCGACGATATTTGTAAACTGGCCGCCGTTAAATTGCTATGGGCAGTTTGAGTGCAAAGATAAATCATCGCTAGTTCAGTTGATTTGGGAATGTTGCCCTTCATGCAGTGTTGCCGTTATCCAGGCACCATGCAAGTCTCCTTATTTGCTTACTCCTCTCCTTGTGATGTTATGATGTCATTAAAGTGTGTGTCGGGGCGGCTGATTACGCCTGCGGGATTGTTCCGGAGAGTGTGCCCACCCCGATAAGGGGCGACGCTGATTGTGCCGTTTGTATTAGCTCGCGCCGAGCTAACGAGCCCAACTTGGAACTGCAAGACTCGCCGAATCTTGGATGAAAAATTCAAATTTTACGCCTCAATATTATCTAAGTATACACAATAACAATATACATTCTTGAAATTAATTTATATAAATAATTGGAATAAATATTTAATTTTAAAAACAACATTTGAACTTGATTGTATCAGATAAATTTAAATTACAATAAATCGCTAAAATCTCGGTGTATACATAATACATTGCACGGAAATAATTCTGTACTGGGGCGTTGGTTTGCGCAATATGTTTTCCGGCGCAACTTTTCCACCAAAGAAAACGTTTGTTGAATTCAATATTTTTATGACATTTTTTTACAAATCGTTTGGCGCAGGAGCGTTAAAAATTATTATGAATGGGCGACGACAACGCATTTTCCGGGGTGTTGCCAATTTGTCAAAAGGCATTGTCTCACGGGACGCATTTAAAGCGTGGGTTGGGATTTGTAGGGATTCACTATCAAACGGAAATCGCAAAAGAAGCAAGTGATAACAATTAAACGATTTTGTATGGAAGGGGTGAAACGTTTGCGGAATCAATGGTATAATAAAAATATATATATTTATACGCATGAACTGATGTGGTTTTAAAAAACTTTATAAGAAAATTGTGATATTCAATTAATTTTCATTAATAAAAAAACTATTTTTTATATGTACATGTATGTAGGTATACGTTCAAAATATATTTTTTTGTAATTAAAAACACTTGTTAATTGTGTAAATTTTTCACGTGAGCCTTCATAAAATTTAATATTGGCTTTTTACGCAGCGGAGGATGTTTGTAGGTCTAATTGTTCTTTAATTAGTTTTAAAGTGGCGCCCCGTTAAAACCGATTAATTTCTAACTGTTTTAATTAATTTAATTTCCTGGCCTTTGTAGATGGCGCGTGTGCGAAATTTCTGCGTGACTAAAACTCAATGACATATTTTGTAATTATTGGTAAATTTATTAAGTTATGTTCATTATTAATATTCTTAAAAAATACTAACAATATCTTAAAAAACATTAAATATTATTATTATTATTTAAGAGGCCTTATAATCCTGAGGCGGGTCTTTGCCACCTGGAGGAGATTACGCGATCTCCAGCAGATACAGTTCCGTCTTAACCCTGATGCCAGGACTGCGACGGTCGTCCTCCAGGTTATCGTGGATCTTCGAATACGGGTCAGGTCGCCAGCCATAAGCCCGGGAGCCGAAATGTCAACGTGCGGATTGTAACAATAATAATCAGACTAGGGCCCGTCTGATCGGGTGCAACGGGCACCTCCTGTAGCACATACGTCACCGAACTGGCCTGTATAGCGGCCTGGCTCTTCATAGATCGGTAGAATCTACGAATATATGATTGTGCCCAACAGCCATCGCCGCGACGTCCAATACCGACACGCGACAACACTTGACTCGAACGAAATAAGGTCTTAAAAATTAATGATAAAGAAAGAGATGGAGTTTCGATGTTTTCATTCTGATGAATATTCAATCGAGGGACTCTCACACACCTGAGTCGATGGAGGGATTTGTTCGGCCGAAGTTGTCTTCATATAATTTCGGCCGGAAAATGTTTTAAAAGTTTTCTTTGTATCTTTATGAAGGAAGGTGGCCCCCGGTGCCACCTCATTTACCTCAAATCGCATTCCGGCTCTAATTCCCCTATTCATCGGTATTCAGCCGGCGCCGGAGGCCCCACCGGCGAAAGCGCAACACTTCCCACCGAAATAACCAAATGATCCTATTCAACTCGGGAATCAAACTTCAAACGACTCTTAATTTATTTATTCACGTCGCCTTTCAGGACATTCTGTTTATTTTCCGCGGAAATATTTTTACAGAGAGGCGTTACACAATTCCGCGAAACGTCCAAGCCGTTGGAACACTTCAAACGTGAATAGTGATAGAAAAACGATAAAAAAACGTAAATATTTATGAGATAGTACGAGTAAGGATATTTATAAAGCGGTTTACAATTAATGATTTTTTGAAGAAAAAATAATCACAAACCGAAACGGCCGCCCGCTTGATTTGCATAAAAAATTGTTAAATGTTAGAAAAACATTTATATACATATTTACCGTACAACAGTACAAACTTATTAAAGAGGATATATAAAATTAATACTTGAATTCAGAATAAATGCTTAGAATCGGGAATGTGCTCCTACTTGCCTGGACACAGTCGAGAGGGTAAAATCCGATACCAACATGGTAGAAGATGTACGTCCAATGCCAGCAATGGCCAAGATAGGGAAACTCTTTACAAAAAACCGCATACCAAGACGGCTCGGGTCCCCGCGGTATGGACACGAAAGGGGAGCCCTCACGTCACGTGTGAGACTCATGTTTCTTTGGCCATGCGGGAATGTGCTGTAGTTTATTTACTCACTTATCAATTTTCGGTATATCAAAAACATTGTTATGTGACTAAAATATTTTTTATTTATGGGACTATAGACTATTATTTAGCCACTATTGACGGCTGTATGCGATGCAAGATTTATAGCTTTACATAACATTACAACACAATTTTACAGAAAAAAAACAGAATGATAGTGAAAATAACACGCATAAATAATAACTTTTTTAATAGACCCGATAAGGTTTTTCTTATTGTAGAAGATAAAATGTTGCACGGTACCGCATGGATGCCGAGACGGAGGATACATTCGTCGATTGGGAGCCGCCATCGGGCTAATTAGGTTGAGTTGACATCGAGTTCCCGGGCGTTTTGTGTGTCGCGGCAGGCCTTTTAATTGGGCCCTCGAGGTGGAGAGTCGAACTGAAGAATGGCGGACGGGGGCGATGTGTCTTCGTTAAACATGCACGGAGCCGGGCCCGCAAACAACAACAGCGCGGGGAGAGGTAACGACCGCGGACGTGACGCGGGCTGATTGCGGGGGCCGGGGGGCGGTGGGGGGCGGCGGGGCCCACGTCCCGGGGGCCCAGCCCCTGCGTCAGCTAACGAGCGCCGCGACGTCTGCGCCCTCCTGGCCCGAGCCGACATAATCTGCCGATATTAAGAGATGTCACCACCCACCGCCCTTGTCTCGGCCGCCTAATCTAATCGGCCCGCCCGCGCTGTTTGCTGTCAAATTACTTCCCCGTTCGTCAAGCGACGTGCCCTGCGAATATTCAGTGGGAAGAATTCGCCCGCCTTTCTTTCACACGTGTTCACCCCTCCCCCTCCCTCTCGGAGGCGCTACCTGGTGAAGCGGCTTCGTTACCCGTCCGGCCTCGCTTTAACTTTATCAATCGGGCCAATTGGGCCGGGTGAATCGGCAATCAAGCGACGTTATTCGGTCAACTCGCCCCCTGGTCCACCTCCTTCTGATCTCATTACGTCCTCCTCCGCAATACAGAGGATCGACCCGGACTGTCCTCTATTGAAAGTCGCCCTGAATGGAGCCTTCGTTATCCTGGCGGATGACTAATCTAGTTTGACGGGCCGCATTCGTCCCGTCATAAACACGTACAAACATTAATGTGAAGGATTTTATTATATATCTAATCAGCTATACGACATCTACGCGGGGTTTTTGCATTCCTTTGCGCATTTTTAAAACTGCATGAAACTATAAAGAGCATTAGAAGTTTTTTGCATAAAAATTGGCGACTTGTGGCGGAGAGGACGATCTGAACGGTGGATGGTCTTGCCAGAAAATTGTACAAATTTAGAAGAATTTTCCGATTTTATATTTAAATGTCAACGTATTAATCATATCGGTAAGGCTCTCTAAATAGTTACCCCACAATTTTATAGAATCATACGTGAAAAAAAAAACAATATCGATGGTATAAAAAAATTATAATACAGTGGATCCTCTCTTAACGAGCACCTCCCATAACGAGTAATTCGCATAACGAGCAAAAAAAA
>JAGXCT010032835.1:0-15548 GCA_022495035.1 Philopotamus ludificatus
CTGTTTTGTTGGGTATTTATCAAAGTTCAATTAGGCCCCTAGTCAACTCTATGCAAGTTTATGTTGACTGTAATATAGAAAATGTAATGAGAAGTTGACCATCAATTTAAATGGTTTATCTTACTTTATATACAGTGAAACCCTGTTTTTACGTGCCCAGATTTCACGTTTTCCCACTATTTGCGTTCCATTTTTCTAGTCCCATTTTATTTTAGTACATTTAGTACCCACCTTAACGTTTTATATTTCCCGCAATTTTTAAACATATATATAAACGTTTTTATATATTAGAAATGAATAATAGAATCGAATTAATTCGAGATATGGCCCCGCACATTACGTCTCGATTAAATATCGAAGGATTTACTGCATCAAATGGGTGGATATTGGAAGCAGACGGACGTTCCTACTGTAATTGCAGACTATGCTCCAAGAGATATTTGTAATGCTGATGAAACAGGACTGTTCTTTAATGTTCTTACCTTGAAGGCGTTCGCCTTCGAGGTTGTCATCGAGGTTAAAGCTTGTCGTGGAGGGAAATTAAGTAAAAATAGGCTAACTATTATTTTAAATTAAATTAAATTCGGCTGGCGGTGAGAAGTTTCCCTCGTTAGTAATTGGAAAAGCACAAAATCTCGGTGCTTTAAAAATGTCAATGAGCTTATTGAGCTATGAGGCCTAATAAGGGCCTTAAGAGATATTTTATCAAAAACATTATTTTTTCATTGAAAACGTATAAGATGTTAATTTGACTCCGAAAGCAATAAAAAAACGCTGATTAACGGTTTCTGAGAACGACCGCGAGAGAATAGAATAGAGTTACAATTAAATCTTGATTATAATTTATATTTGTTGGCTTTTATTAATAATTTAGTGAAGCAGAAAGCGAAAAATATTTTTTAGGACAATGGCCGTAAAAAAACAGTAGCTGCTAGATGCGGGCCAAGCGACAGCTGACAGTTGAGGTCTTACGCCTGGCGATAAACAAATTTAATATTTGGAATTGTTACCCCCCTCGTTATTTAATCCATAACTCGAATTAATTAATATAAATAGAATTTATTCACATACATGGTAAATAATACAATAACAGTCGACATGACAGATACGACATGATAAGTATCACTTTCTCCATACTCTTCATTATTAAAACAGTTAACCGATTGCGACGTATCACTCTATGCCGGATAATTCAATAATCAGACTCGTATATGGAATATAATGATAATACTTAACCGTCACAATGAAAATATTCTGACTAGAATATAAATAGAACGTGTTGAACGTCGCTTTATTACATCTCGTTATCTTTATTAGTACATCTATTGGATATGTATAATATTTTAAATAGATTTATTTTATTTTTCAGATGTTTTTCAGCTTTAAACTTTAAATCATCACGTTGAAAATGTCTTTAAACAATCCGCCCTGTCCCAAATCCATATCGGGCATGCTAAACGGTAATGTCATCACCTCCGTCAAAAACAACGACACGAGACCGTACATGTGCAAAAATTATGCTCACAAAGTCATCACCAATCTGAATACGTTGCGGAAAAATTCCAAATTCTGCGACATCGAACTAATTTCCGGCGATACCGTCGTAAAGGTAAACGAGTCAAAATTATACATAAAAATCAGATTTTTTTTGCAACGTTTACGTACATTTTTAGGCTCATCGATTGGTATTATCGGCGGGATGTGCGTATTTTTCCGCAATGTTCAACGCCGGATTGGTCGAGGAGCAAAAATCACAAATATCACTACCGGCCGTACCTCCTCAGGCGCTAACGTTAATTATCGATTTCATTTACACAGGTATACGATTTAATTCAACGATCCGATTTGCAGCATCTTATATATTTTATTGTTAATCAGGTCGCGTGGAAATATCACGGAGCACGGTCCAAGAGGTATTAGCCGCCGCCGATATGCTTCAGCTGCGCGATTTAGTGTCGGGCTGTTGCGAATTTCTTATGCGTGAACTCCATCCTTCGAACGCCATCGGAATTTATACGTAAACCATTCGACGACATTTATAATCGACGATTGTCGATATATCGTAACGTTTTTTTTTTCTCCGATAGTTTTGCAGAGGCTCACAACTGCAACGAATTGACCAAAGTAGCGTTAGAACACATCTACTTGCATTTTCCGAAAGTGTGTGCCGGAGATGAAATATTAGAATTATCGCCACAACATCTGTCTACGTTATTATCGTCGGATAATTTACGCGTTGAATCCGAAGCACAGGTCATCTATATAATATAATAATTAAATTGTAAATCGATTGTTTTATTAAAATTAAATGAAAATATATTCTAGGTACTGGAGGCGGCTCTGAAGTGGATCGAATTTCGTCCATCGGATCGACGACGACATGTTTTTGAAATATTAGGAGCTGTACGAATGTCATTATTAGGTGCACCAGCACTCGATCGTGCCTTAAGTCGATGTCGTGATGCTTCATTGCGAGTTGCATTACGTAATCACCGAGCTGATTTGGTATTTATTTATAATTCAGTATGAAATAATTATATATTATATTGGTAGTACCTAATATATTGCCGGAAAATTCTTTGTGAGCATTCTTGAACCGAATCTCCTTGATTGGGGCTCTCCGGGATCCTCTGCATTCCGCATTTCGCATCGTAACTATTACGGTAGAGCCCGTGACTTGATCGCTTCAGCATATTGGCGCTACCAAGCACGTTTCCAAGCACGACCTGCTTCTTCAGGCTATCGTTTCTTCTAGCGAGATTTCCAAAGTATCGAAGAATCCTTTTGAGACATGTAGCAAAGAGACGGTTATCTTTATCGTTACCCATTTCTTCCAGGACAGACACGTTTGTGCGTTTAACAGTCCATGGTATTTTCAGCAGTTGTTGCCAGCACCACATTTCAAAGGTGTCAGTTTTCTTTTTCATATTCTCCTTTATGATACCGGTTTTTATGCCGTCAGTAACATTTAAGGATACAAGACTCAGCATTAATCGTTATTTTTTTTTTGGAAATTCCCTGTTTTTCCAAATTGTCGACAGCTTGCCATCCCATTTTTTATTTCTGGTTCACAATTTCCGTTACTTGCAAGTAGAGATTCGAGATATATCCTCAACCCTCTCCAGATTTGGAAGAATAACTGATCTGATTACAGTCAACCCTCCTATAACGTTCACTTCTATAGCGTTTGCGGCGGTTTTTTGTATAGCGGTCCCTCCTATAGCGTTATTTTACCAAACGCAATATTTTTAAGGTTAAATTAGAATTTTCGTAAATATATTATTAATGTGCATTTTAAATATGTACCTGCACTTAGAAAATAATTGTCAGTACCCCCCTCACGCTTACAGGCATGAGCTTTTGTTTTCCAACTAAGCACGTGCAAGGTCATTGAAAATGGATCAAATGTTTGATTTGCTTCAAATTGCAAAATACAATTAAAATAACCTAACCCCAAATTTTGTATGGGTGCCTAACTTTCTATAGCGTCTCTTTCTATAGCGTGGTCCCTATCTGAACGCTATAGAAGGGTTGACTGTACTTATATCGACTATCATCAGCTTGGTTTTAATAATATTGATCTAGAGTCCTAGTTTTTTACTTTCACGGACAACTCTTTTGAGCAGATCAGCCATTTCTTCTTCGTTGGTGGCTATCAATGTCGTATCGTCTGCATATCTTTGGTTGTAAATTTATTTAACTGCTATTTTACATCCCCCTTCTCAGTTTTCAAGGGTTTTTCTCATAATATACTCCCCGTATGACGCAGTTCCCTTGTCATCCAAATGCAAATGCCGGATAGTACCTTGAGCGGTTTTCCTCGCCCCATCCTTCAGGTTCCAGGCCATAGTGTCAACGAGGAGACTTATTCGGATGGAAGAAATGCCACACCCGTCGGCTGTTTTAGACTATCGCTAAGGCCCGTCCCTCCGTAAGGCTAGTGGATCAATCTGCATCAGGATTACGTAGCCAACTAATGATGTTCTTCGCATGCTCCGAAAGTAAGAAGGCAACTTCAACTATAACGAGCACGCGAAGAATGTTAAAGCAAATTTCCAAACATATATGAGTTTTTACTTAAACTTTTATTTTAGTATACAAAATTTATTTATGACAGGTATCCAGGAAAGGAGCGTTGGTGTCGTTAACGGCAATACCGCGCGTACGTGCCAGACGCAGAGTTTTGCTCCTCGGTGGATCGCGAAGAGAGCCTCCTCACGGTGCACATAGAGCGGCAGACACCATATTTAATTCAGTATTACAATTCGAAATCGAAACCTAGTACGTATTCAACTCTATCAACTCTATCGACAAAATAATTTGTTAATATGATTGATTAACAGTAGGTGGAAGGAAGTATCGTCCATGAGCACTGGACGGATATTGCCGGGCGTAGCGACATTGGGCGGACTCGTTTACGCCGTCGGCGGAGAACAAGGAAGTCAAATACTCGCCGACGGAGAAGTTTATAATCCTGAAGTAACGATTGTTATATTTGTTATGAGCTTTTTGGCTTGCGCTTCTATTATTATTGTTTTTTTTTTCGTTTGTAGACTGATACCTGGTCGAGTGTTGCACCGATGTCGGTTGCGAGATGTGAATTCGGATTGACGGCATGGAGAGGAGCGCTGTATGCCCTCGGAGGTTGGGTCGGCGAAGATATAGGCGCCTCCGTAGAATGCTACGACCCGGCTACGTGCACGTGGACGAGTGAGGGCTCAATGCCCGAACCTAGATTCAGCATGGGGATCGTAACATACGACGGTGAATATTACCCTCTGAGACACTTTGAATTTGTAGACTAGTCCCGTCATAAGTGTCCAGGTTTACGTTTAGTTCCAGACTCCCTATATCCTCAAATAATTCACACAGTATAAAATCTATTTCATTTGATTTTCCGTTGGGGTTTAAACGCAACTGCACCATGTACTGCACAGATGCATCATCTACTGCACAGTTTTATGAATAATCCTTCAATGATTAACTGAGTATCTATCTCAACCAGGGATTTCTACATGTTATTGTTGATCATGACAGCTCATTTGTTATTCGCTATTTACTTGGGGTCTATTTTCCATAGTAAATAGACCCCTTCGGACGATGCGGTTAGTTTTCAGTCGCCATGACCGATCGGCAATTAATCGAATTATGAAAACTTTTTAAAAGATTTTCATTAATCAGGTGATGATGATATTTAAGTTCCAGAAAAGAGAAATTGAAAATATTGTAAAAAAAACGTTGACGGTGTTGGTTGTTTTTTGAATTGAGTAAAAAATATAGACCAGTGGGGCATATAGAGGTCTGCCCCAAACAGAGCTTTACACAGCAAACGAAAAGCAACCTTCTGTATACGGTAATATGGAACTTTTCTCTTTACCTCCACGGACTAACAAACAACAACACTCATTTGTGTCGAACCAACAGCTAAACTAAGGCTAGCGATCACGTTTCTAAGGGCAGGTAGAAACCTCCCCTGAACAGACTTACGCAGCAAATCAAAAGCGACCTTCAGTATATGGTAATATGGAACTTTTCTCTTTATCTCCACTACCTAGCCGAACAAGAACGCTCAAACACATACGAATACGGTTCTGTTTGCATATTTCAGCTAATTATTATTTTTTTATTAGAAGAAATGTATGTGGGGCAGTGTCCTGGTTGCCCCTAAAGTCGAGCCGCCCCTGAACGCTATTCAAAGATGAGGCATCTGCTCATTGATTTTAATTTTAATCATCCATTTAGACATAGATTAAATTTATCTACTTCAATCGGACTAGCATTCAATTTTTTTATTTAAAAAACGTCCTTTCATTTATATATAAATGATCAAAATCATTTGATCAATTTCTAATATTTTAGGATTAATCTACGTCGTCGGTGGATGCACACACGTCGAACGGCATTTACGTGAGCTTTTATCATATAATCCGGTTACGAGAGAGTGGAACTATTTGGCGCCGATGTTTGAAGCCCGCTCTCAAGCCGGCGTAGCAGTTTTGGACGGATACCTCTACGTTATCGGCGGCAATAGTAAAACGCAAGAAGTCTTATCGAGCGTCGAACGATATAACTTTGATGAGGTAAATTTAAATGCTGATTTTTGTATTTATGGCGACTTGAGAAGAGAATAACGAATACCGAGGTAAACCCCCTCCGTACACGTCCAATGCCAGCAATGGCCAAGAGAGGGAAACTCTTTAGAAAAACCTCATACCAAGACGGTTTGGGTCTCCGCGGTATGGATACGAAAGGGGAGCCCTCACGTCACATGTGAGACTCGACTTTCTTTGGCCTCGATTGCCATTCGAGAGTCTGGCAAGGCCTAAACGATGATATTTATTTACATTGTCGCTTTATTACAGAACAAATGGACGAGCGTCAGTTCCATGTCCGTGGGCAGAGCGAGTCCAGCCGTGGCAGCCGTTGGAAGGTAAATTATTAGTCGCCGGCGGAGATCAAGCGTACGAGGCGAGCTTCTATCGGGCTCGTTCGACAATGGCCTCCGTCGAGCTGTACGATCCTCGCACGGACGGTTGGGTTCCGGCTCCGCCGTTGCCGGAGAGCCGTTCCGAGGCCGGCACGGCCGTACTCTGACTGATTTTTTTACTGCTGTATAAAACAATAATACGTTTCTTGCTTATGTGTACAAATTTTATACGAGCTGTTACGCATTCAGCATCAAATTCCATCCAAATGTTTAAACTATCGTTTTGATATTCTGCTTCGTTATCTTTCCAGAATATAGATTTTATTTTTATTAACCACGTTACCTTTTAAATATATAGATTAATATTTTTTTTTAGCGATAAAATATATAAATTAAATGTAAAAATGGTGTGACGATACTCAAGTTGTATATAATATTTAAATTGTATGAGAGAGTTTAATCAAAAATTTAACGATGTTGGATATATGATCGTTTTTTCGATGAATCACATAATTTATTAGAATAAATTACTTTAAATGAAAGGCATGAAAATGATTATCTTCTCTTTTGTTCAAATGAAATTTAGCATTTACGTAGTAAGGTCATACTAATTCCTGAACCACCGCAGCTTTCCGGAATAGCTTTATGGCATCCTCCGATTTATTCGGCTAGTAAAATACATCGAGAATCCTAAATCGCTGGATCGCTTTCGTTTTAATTGAATATGACGGAAGAATCTAAGCATTGTTTCATTTCTCGAATTTTATTTACGACAGTGGCTGAAGTATTCATCAGATATATGGACCTTACTACACACGTATATTTATCACATGTTCCTTAATTGTTTTAAGCCAACGGCACTCTCCGGCATCCGATCGTGGATTCCTGATCGGTGCAGGTTTAGAAATAAACATATATTAATTAATATTAATTAAATTTAGTCAGTATTTCCGTTATTCTAATAATTTTTAATCAAATAATATCATTCTCTTCAGTTATGATTAATAAAACATCCGATTCTCTTTTTTAAACACGTAAAAATTATACACAGTGGAACCTTGATCCGTTGATCTATCTCCAAAAAAAAAAACGGTAAATGCGGGACATCGTTTTGAGTCAAAATAATTTACGATGTGATGTCGTTAAGAATTAACTTAAAGGTTAGCAGGACTGCGTCAAGATCCATTGATTCAAGCTTGGGTTGCGGAAGATGGCTTATGACACTCGACGACGAAAATTTGATTTTTGAAGAGTCGGAGTACATCCAAGAGTAGGTTCAATTTGTGTGACAGCTCAACTCTAGACTCACTCTAGATCTAGTGACATGACCCATATGAGAAGGCAACCATCGAAACCCTGGAAGAGGTGGACGCGTCTGCTGGGGGTGGGCAGTTGAAGTGAGGAAGATCAGGACTGACGGAGATGACGTAGTATCATTTTTTATTGCAACATATGATCTACGATCTTTCCCCACAGAATAGGCAGTTTTTTAATCATCATCATCATCATAGGTGCAAAATCCCTATCGTAGAGTCCACGGCTGCCACGTCGCTCCATCTTCCGATAAGTTTCAATGGTGCAGTGGACCCCTGTACACAGTCCAACCACCTCAGCCTCGGTCTTCCTTTCCTCCGGGGACAGGAAGGCTTGTTAACCATAAGTGTTTTCGGCGGCTGACTTTCCCGCATCCTTGATACGTGACCGGCCCACCGGAGTCTGGCACTTGACGACAGCCGTGACCGGTATATCCTTGTATAGTCGGTGCAGCTCCTCGTTGCTTCGGATACGCCATTCACCGACCTTGAATACGGCTCCAAATATCCGTCTCAGAATCTTCCTCTTCAGGATATCCAGTTGTTGCTCATCTTATTATTCAAACCTGTATGTTAGGGCGGGTCATGTAGTGCTTGACTTTGGTCTTCCTTGGAAGGAATCTCGAGCGTAGATACTGTTGAAGTCCAAAGTAGCACTGATTTGCCAGCAAGGTTCTTCTTCGTACTTCCAAACTGGTTGCATTGTTATTCGTAATAAGTGATCCAAGATATGTGAATTCCTGGACAGCCTCGAAGCTGTACTCTTCGACTCTCTGGAGTTCAAAGATTCGTCCTTGGCATATGGGCATTTATTTTGTCTTGGTCTCACTGAACCCCAGATTCTACCCGAGCTTATACCTCAGCGCATGGGTACAAGGTTGCCTGGGGTACTTGAGATTTTGCCAGCAAGATTCTTCTTCGTACTTCCAAACTGGTTTCATTATTTTTTGTAATAATTGACTTTGAGATATGTGAATTCCTGGATGGCCTCGAAGTTGTACTCTTCGACTCTCAGAAGAATTCTTCGTTTGTTTCCTAAAACTGATCAGTACCTTCTTTAATCTTATTGATTGGGGATAATACACCTCTGCAGTCTGACCAGGTTTCAGTAATTAATAATGAATTATTCCCATAACATCCCACAAAATACAAAGGAGTACCTTTTTAAGTCAATGATGTCCCAGGGGTAGACACATGATACGATAAAAGTCATTGTTTTTTCTCCTCAGATTGGTGTAGAAGACCCATTTCTCATCTCCAGTAACAATAGATCTTAGAAATGGATCCGTTTCATATCTAGACAGTAGAGAAAATGGATTTTAAGACCGGAGAAAGTTCGTTGGCACCCAAAATCCTTTGTCTATGGATCTCGTAACAATTCTTTGATTGTTTTTAAACGGATCGGACTCCGCCGTTAAGTTTCAAAGGGACATCGTTGATTTTAAAAGTTTCCCTGATTTTGGTCTGTCCAAAAACACCATAAAATACCGCAAATGTGTCTCTACTATCTCCGGCCGTTGCATTTTTTCCCTTCTAGGTAGAAAGTTATAGAATTTCATGACAAATCTTCGACAAAAACGATAGATTGGGATTCCACTGTATATAAAATCACTATGAAATTGTGTAAAAAGAGAATCCGATCTATTTTTATTCGTTTGCTCATTTTACGTCGCGTTTACGAGATTAATTTTACTCTTATTTCATTTATTACGATTCACTGATTTTTTTTAAAAAAATATACATATATTAGACGCTTTGTTCTGTGTCTACGCAATTAGATTGTATGCTAAACTATGTTTAATTTTTACGAGGTTTAATTTTGAATTAATAAAAAATATTGGTTGCTATTACATATATATTTACGTGTGATTAGACGTTTAATATTTTTAAAATTAATGTGGATACGTCTTATGAATGAATATTGTTAATTATAATACGATATAAATTAATATCTAACGGAGATTATTCGATTTATGAAATCGTCGCGATGTAATGCACAATTGACAGTCTGAAAATATATCACAATTATGGGATAAGCGTTAGTTTTTCTCGCATGCGGACTCATCGTTTACCCCCCACCCCCACGCTCCCGATCCACTTCCCGTCTACAAACTTCCGGTCGCGTCGCTTCTGAAACGGCGATCAATTTACAATTTTGTAAAATATTATTATACGTATCATCTCATTTGTTGGTGTAAAATGTCGATAAAAATAATTCCGTCCTTGGCTAAGAATTTTGATTACAATATTTAACAATGAAATTAAATATAATTATTACCGATAAATTATGTACATTTTTGGAATTAAAATGTAAAATAAATATATATATATATTGTAGTCGTGTTATGATCTGAATAATATTAATGTTGTTATTTCTTTGTGTGAAAGTTTTAAAAGCTTGATTATGTATAATGTAATCATTTCATGGTGCCTATTAAGTTATCTATGTATTATTTTGAAGAATAAATACAATATTAAAATACGTGTTTGCATTTTTACTTCCATGTTTTCAGCGTTAAGAAGAAATTCATCATCATCATCATCGTTCGCCAACCACAAGACACTCACTCGCTGAGCGTATGGGGCTTACCAGACTCTCGAATTGCAGTCGAGGCCAAAGGAACCTGAGTCTCACACGTGACGTGAGGCGCCCCTTTTGTGTTTATACCGCGGGGACTAAAGCTGTCTTAGTATGCAGTTTTTTGTAGAGTTTCCCTCTCTTGGCCATTGCTGGCATTGGACGTACATCTCCTACCTTGTTGGTATCGGATTTTGCCCTCTCGACTGTGTCCAGGCAAGTAGGAGAGGGTTTGTCTCGGTATTCGTTTGTTCTTTTCTCTAAGGTGTTATCTGCTTATAGCGAGTCACGACTGACAAGTAGTGAGCGACCACACACGCATACCTATATAGATATACACAGGCATACATATGCACATCTGCCCAAAACGAGTCTCAAGTAGCCGGTCGCAAGTGATTATTAGCCCTGTCGCGCAATAGCAATTCTTTCATCATGGGAAAGACCTCCTCAGAGAGGGGTCCGCTATAAAGAAGGACTAGACTAGAACAATTATCGGTCAACAGGTTAGAGTTTTCCTTCCCAGGGCATACTGGCTGTGGTGAGAAATCCGTTTTGTTTATGCACATAACCTGTACACATAGTTAAGAAGAAATTACGTGAAATAAAACACTCGACAACTCTTCAGCGGGGTCAAAAAAGGATCATTTTTGTTTTTATATCGAAATGAAGTAGAATTTTAATCCAAAAACTCAGACATCTATGGTATTTTTGATTTTTTTTCACTTAAAAAAAATTTTGCAGGAAGAGAAAGAGATAGTAATCGGATAGTGATATGTCAGGAAAGTATCGTGCTGTGATGGTGAACCTGTGACACGTCAAGTCCACTTCTATCTTTTCATTGCATTGTCCATCAGGATAGTCGACGGGACTCAAATCAAATGATTACACTGTTTAACACTTTCGTGGCCGGTGATGCATATGCTGCATCACACTCTTCTTGACTCTCAAACCACTTCATCACGACATCTAAACACTGAAAAGCTTCAGAATGTGTTGGACAATATTTCACCATTCATCCAGGCTTTTTTCTGATGATCATATTCAACCGGAGGAAGACTATGATATTGATATTTTTAAAGCATCTAGGGTTCTTTGATTTCCCAAATGACAAACATCTAACCTACAAGCCACTGTTACTTACAAGCCACTGTTACCTACAAGCCACTGTTACCTACAAGCCATTGGTACCTACAAGCCATTGGCACCTACAAGCCACTGTCACCTACAAGCCATTGGTACCTACAAACCATTGGCACCTACAAGCCACTGTCACCTACAAGCCATTGGCACCTACAAGCCATTGGTACCTACAAGCCACTGTCACCTACAATCCATTGGTACCTACAAGCCACTGTCACCTACAAGCCATTGGTATCTACAAGCCACTGTTACTTACAAGCCACTGTTACCTTCAAGCCATTGGTACCTACAAGCCACTGTTACCTACAAGCCATTGGTACCTACAAGCCACGTCCACGTCGAAACCAACCCCGTCGTCCGAAGGGGGTCTATTTTTATAAGGAAAAATAGACCTCAAGCATTTCAACTCAAGATATTGATGAATTATTCAAATATCTTGACTTTTTTAAAAAAGATTATTATAAGAATAAAAATAGTTATTCATGATAAGCTTCATAATTTCTATGTCCTAGAAGTCTATGTCTGCCTGCTGCATTGGCACACACCCATTATGTATATTAATGCCTTTTTTACTAATTTTGTACCCTAGTGCAGTATTTTCTAATGCCTTGATGCTAAAGATTTATTAGGTAGTTTCTTCCAATACCAACCGGTCTCATCAGCATTATAAATAAATTATTCATCGAATCCTTCCCTCTCCACAAAAATGTTCAATGTGTCAATGAAAGTGTTTGCTGAAGGTATGTCGGCAGAAAGATATTCCCATGAATTTCTGTTCCCCGGATACCATGTCGTCCTTTAAATCTTTCAAGCCAGCCCGAGCTTGCTTTGAATGGGAAATCTCCATTTAATCTTGCATTAAAACATATTGCCTATTTACAGAATAATGGACCAGATATTATCTGTCCAGATGATCGTCTTTGTATAAACCACATAAAAATACACACTACAACTACTTCATTTACTGATTTTTTTTATAACTTTACGCTCTGAGGTTCCAACTTCTGACATTGGGTAAACCATTACAGGTAAACTTTTAAAACTTTTTTCTACTTTCTTTTTTTTATATCCAAGATCGTTGATGTTCCTACACCATATTTTATTAGACAAAACCTGGACTTGTTGAAACTTGAACAAAATGCATAAACGCATTTAAACACGCATCGAAATGTGATGAAAATCAGCACTTAATACAAAAAAAAACTAATATTCGTATTTTTTTTGTTTATTTTGACTAATCCGGATAATCGAGGTTCTACTGTAGTGTAAAACTATTTATTGACGGAGAATTTATCGGAATATCTATTCAATGTGGAGAATTGATTATGTTGTAAATAAGTAAAATAGACAATGATATCTAAACAAAGCAAAGACGTCTTCGATACATCCGAAGAGTTGACGTGGACTACAACATTACAGACTTAGCGCATCTTCAGTCGTTAAAAGGAACAAATACTGGTGAAGATATACAAGAAGCAATCTCTGGAATTTCTGAGTTTAAGTAGAATATGCAGAGATGACCTCTGCAATGGTTGGAATACGGTATTAATAACTAAATCGATGAATCAGCATCACCCTTATCTAATCACGAGACAAAACACGAAAGGAATCAAAGTGCAGTGATTAAAAGATCAATTTGTTTATCAATAATTTATTTGATAAATCAGTACGGTCGCCGACTCTTTTGGCCCCAGAACTAAGGTTGACCATACCTACGCTAATGAATAATTCACAAAAATCTTTGTAACCAATCCGTCATGGCGGCTCAAAACCAACAGCATCGCCCGATGGGGTCTACTTACTATGGAAAATAGACCCCAAACATTTCAAGTCAATATATTAATGAATTCTTCATCAATACCTCGACTTAAAACGCTAAAAAATATATTATTCTAATAAAATAATCGTTCATTGGTGAATGGTGCGAACATGGCAATGTCCCACCGCAGACTGAGGACACCGTCTTACAGTTCTCACCGCACGTAACGTGTCCAACAGGATGTGAGCGAGAAACTGAAATAAATACTGTCGTTTTTATCCATTTTTTTCGCAATTACAAAGGACAATTATTTTTTATAACATGTATTCTTCGTGAAATGTAGGATTTTTATTTAAAGAGTTATTCTAGAAAAATCAAAACCTTGGGGTCCTAAATAGATCCATCGTAATCATTGGATATCGTTTAATAAATTATTTCTTATTTGAAATCGCTTAATCTTATTAAAATAAAACTATGCATACATTTTAATGTTTTTAAAACTTTTTATTTAATCTCAGTTTTATATTTCTGCCGCATCTTTTTTTACCATAAATCTGCTTTTATCGAACCATTCTCAATTATTGTCGATTCTTAGGTCCAAAATCCACGTTATATTGATGTATCTCGTCTAAAATAAATGTGTAAACAGGTATAATTAATTAACGGAAACAACATTTGTAAATATTTATTAACGACCGTGCCATTCTGTTTACCGATTTGTGAAAATGGTTTATTAATAGACCAGTGTTGAGACAATGGCGCGAATTTTCAGTGACTAGGCGGTTTCAATTAACGCAATGTTTAAAATTGCAAATCACAACGTCTATTATTATAACAAAGAAACCGTTCAATCCTCGATACGGAGGATGAAATATTTGATAAATTCGATCGTTAACGGTTCGTTCGTTACATAAACAGTGAATTATTAGAGCGTATACGCAAAACAATAAATTACATAACAAGAATAATATATAAAATAAAGATTGTGTAATCAATTCCGAGTCCGGTATACGTCGAGCTGGCAAATAAATGAAAATATTTATTTTGAAAAATATTTATTGCTCATGTTATAATATTAAAAAAAAAGACAAAAAAATCCCGAATAATATTTAAAAGGTTTTATTAATAAATAACCTTAATGTTCGGCATTGTCTTTGTCGTTGCGACGGTGTAAAAAAATATTTTCAAATAAAAATCTAATCGATAAGAGTGCAATTTTAGCTAGTTAGGCGGACGAGGCTATTCAAATAAATAATCGAGCCTTCGCGAGGCGTCGGCACCGGATAATTTTCATATAAATAGGAGATCAACAAAGACAACGCACTTTTTAATCCATTTAAAAAAAAAAAGCAAAACATCGATACATTTTTTTCACTCTATTTCATATATGTAATAATATATACATCAAAAATGAGCTCGGTTCGCGCCCGAGTCAATTCTAAAAACTTTGATTTTTTTCACTGCCGGAACGTCATTGTCCTTCGGAGCTCCGTGCCGTCGTCGGCGCGAACACATCGAAATGAACCTCTTCTGAGCGGGGAAAAATGCACAAATTGATATATCTACGGGAGGCGACTCGTCGCCGATGCGTTTCTTCGTATTGGATTACGGGATCGAACAGGTTCGTTTCGAAATGTCTTCCCGCGTTCGATTCAAACAGTCGCGTCTCCGAACGCGCCGCATTTATTAATCGTCAAAATTTTGAGAAAGCAAAAAGTTAGCGGCCAGATTCTCGTTTTTTTCACACGCAAAGTACGCTTGAATAACCATATGTTCGGGGAAGCCGAGCGCTTTCAGTCGGTCGATCGCCTCCTTATCCTGCGGGGAGATCTGCAGGACGCCCCCGCCTCCGCCACCTCCGCCTCCTTGCTGGGCGGGCGGAGGCGCGGCGATTGCGGCGGCCGCGGCCGGAGTCGCCGGCGCCGCCGGAGCGTTCGCCTGCGCGTCCGCCGGCTCGTTTAGCATGCGGACGAAGGCGGCCTGGTGCTGCGAGATGGCCTGCAGCAGCGCGGGGTTGGTGTGGCCGATCTGCTGCAGGATCGTGTTGAGCAGCGTCGGGTCCTGCTGGATGACGGCGCGCATCTGCTGGAACTGAGGCTGGCTGCGCAAGAAGGCGAGCGGCTCCTCCTCGGGCGCCGCTTCCGGCTCCGCTTCGAGCTGCTCCAGCAGCTCCTCGGGGATGCCCGTGATGAGGTACTCCACGGCGCGCTCCTGATTGTTGAAGGAGGCGCGCAGGGCCTGCTCGACGCGGGCCCTACTGTAACCCATGTCCATGATGTTGCGGACCAGCCGCTCCTGCTCGCGGTCGGGCGCGGGGGCCGCGGGCGTCGG
>JAGXCT010032836.1:0-16872 GCA_022495035.1 Philopotamus ludificatus
GCATCGTAAAAGCATCCATCCTTCAAATGTCTGCTACTGGGGGGAATATTAGTGTAAGAGACTCAATCATCTTTAGAATCTTTCTGTTATGCTATCTATCCACCGTCAAATAAATAAATTAAATTAAATTGGTATTACTATATACAGAACTAGCTACAGATATACCCGTAGCTTTCCTGATATAATGCCATAAAATAAATTTTACTCTCTTAAATCTCATATCAAATTAACACCATCACGAGAGCTTTTTGTATCAACGCATTATAAAGCTTTTTCTACTACACTACTTAGCAATCTCTTTAAAAAGAGATTTTTAGGTCAACGTAATTTATTATATGTAGGTTAGCGTAGTTTTTAGAGTTTAATATATCTTCAGGTTCAAAACAGTCGATTTTTATTTGAACATTATAATTATATCTAGGAAAGAATTATAATTATTTCAACATTTTAGAAAGTATAATATGGATCAATAAATGTCTAAAGATTTTTGGTCTGAAAATCGAATAATAATCATCTTGCATTTCAATACTAACTACACAATTATTTTATTATTAAAATACGACTAACAGTTTTTTTTATCTTAAAGCGAATTTTTAATCAACTTAAAAAGGTGATTTATATTCCGAAGATGCAGCATCATGTGAATATGGTGCACGTTGCAGAATATCTAAATCTAGCTTTTGTCCTGCTGATCCTTATGATGCTGACAATTAATCTTTGATTGCTTACTAAAAGTCATCGTTTTTTAAGTAGGTTCCTCTATAATTTTACCAATTGTATAATTTTTCTAATATTTTCAGAGAAATTCTCGGAATGATTTGTAGAAATATTTCTGATTCCCAGTAACAATCCTTTTAAGAAATAACTCAATTTCGTTGTTTTAAGACAGTTAGAGAAAATTCGCGCATCACCCAAGCACTTACTATTTTTTTGTGGCTTTTATTTATTTATGTGACTACGATAGATGGATGGCATAACAGAAAATACGTAAGCGCCATTCACCTATATAAAAATCGATAAATATTCTAAAGATACAAGGGTAATGAGTCTCTCACACTAATATTCTCCCCAGTGTCAAACCACGACACTGGTTAATTTTTCAATATTATTTCAGTTGGATTGGAATATATATTATTTGTTTATAATTCGAGTCGGTTGGCACAATCATGGTTTCGTAGATTCTACAAAGCTATGAGAAGCCAGGCCGTTATCCAGGCCAATTCGTTGTCATGTGTGCCGCAGGAGGTGCTCGTAGCATCCGAACAGACTGTGAATTAAATACGAATTGGCCATAGCCTCGTCTGATTATTATTGTTATAATGTGCACGTTGACAGCTCGGCTCCCGGGCTCATGGTTGGCGACCTGACCCGTATTCGAAGAGACAAGATATCCTGGAAAACGTTCTTCACATTCATGGCCCGCAAAGACCCGCCTCATGGTTAATAGGCCATTTAAAAAAATATAGTAATGTCGAGTTTCAAGATGTCACCAAATAAAAACAGCATGGAAAACCGCAAATATGTTTCTTCGATAGTATGGCAGACTGTGAATGGTATCTGGTTTCAACGTAATGCAACAAAAAAATATTTCTTCTCGCTTTACCTTATAATTAACTTTATCCTTAATATTGGAGAGAGAGTATTGCTGATCCACTTCACAAAAAAAATCACGCTGACACCCAGCTCGAATTCCTTAAATAAAATCATTATTTTTATTTCCAACATCTTCCACAAGTTATGCTAATTCAAGAAAAAAATCTGATAAAAGTGTGTTTATCTTGCTAAATCCCTGTGGCATGCCGAAAACAGTAAACTCTATATCACGGCTTTATTATGGCCTGACTACGGCAGCGGCGAAAGGTCTGAAATTAAATAGAGATCGAAATATATTTTTCCGCAAAAGCATTTCACTATATTACGATTTTTTTTTGCGAGCCGCGTGCTATAAAGTTCCGAGCTTACGTATCGGAAAACTGTCACCGGTGATTCGTGCCGGGGGTAATTCAATCATACGAACTCGAACCGGTGTATCGGTGTTTCACGGCGAGTGTGCATTTTTTGGAATTTTTCAATATCGACAATGGCGACACGTTGCTAAAATATATGGTAATGAGCTGGGTTAATTATGGTAGTGAATGTGCGAGGACACGCTCCTGCGACACCTTTCCCGTTCCAGCAGCTCGGTGTTTGCTGTCCGAAGCACTTCGCCGCTGGAGCAGCTAAACATATATCTCGGACAGGGACACCAGATACAACCGTGTTCGAGTGGAGCGTTGCTCTTTCGCATTAATAATTCCTTGGCCAATTTTGAAAGTATACCTTCCTTGAATGTACCGCCATAACGAGGACAATAAAATTACTGGCCACGAATGAGGCTATGAAATATGCAGCACAGAAGTGCCAGTAGCCGATCGATGCCGTGTCATTAGCACCAGATGCATACAAATTCATATTCAATAGAAAAACATACTCCACTTTATAAATTTAATCATTAAAAGTTTAAGCAAAACAACCATAAATTATTAAATAACTGTTTAATTTAATTAGCATAAATATAAAATAATCATGAAATAATTGGCACTATGGCTCTAGACGAGGGTTGACCACATAAGCTCATGATTGTCAGAGTCTTGAGCTTGATGGCAAAATGATATCCAAAACTTTACATCATTTAGATAAATTTGAATGCAAATATCATCAAGAAAAATAACTATAAATAAATAGTATATATAGACCTCCTAGAGCAGTGGTGGCGAATTCCTTGATATTTGATTGTTTGATCACGAACCAGTGTTATGGCTTGTATGTACAACATACATATTATTACGTTAATATAAGTTTACCGTGATTGAGTTAAATTGGTACTCAAATAGGTTAATCCAACGATGAAAATTATGAATTCAGGGAATTATTTATGATAATTATATGTAAGTGGAATTTATTTATCCTTAATAAATAATTATTAACAAGTAATATTAATTTCAAAACCAACTGAAATCATATTAAAATTAACCAGTATCGTGGATTATAGGTATGAATTCTGGAAATTCTTTCAGGGGGTGGAAATGTAAGTGTGTGAATGGCTCTTGAATTTTCTGTCTTACTGTCCATCTTTCATATCCAAATAAGTAAATAAATAAAAATTACATCTAAAAATGACTTTATTAACCCTTTAACGAGCCGTTGAAAGCGGGTTTTTTCAGTGACTTAATCCGCTTCAAACACCACATGGCAAGCAGGTATTTAATTTTTAAAAATAGTGACATTTAACGGAATTCATCACCAACACGATGCAATAGAGATCTTTTTTATTGACCGTAAAATAACCATCATATCTCAGTTTTTATGGTGGCCGGCGCACGCGTTAGTTTTATCAAGGTAAAATCTTATTCTTTAACTTTATAATTAATTTAACGATTGATTTATGCTCTTTGCACTTTGGTTTATTATAAAGAATATATTTTTGATTTTTTTTTTAATTGGGAATACATCTTCACACGGGTCCAAGTGAAGAATACATTTTTTAATATTTTTCTATTATTTGTTAGATGTCATAAAATTTAAATTTAAACAACCCCTAGCCACATGGAAGCAGCTTTTGAATTTTTGTTCTCACCTCCTGATGTTACCAAAAAAAAAAATTGTAAAAATCATTCAAAAATAATTCGCCCTTGAAAAGGTTAACCTGGCCGTGCCCTATTAGATTTATTTAGGACAACAAGCTTTCGATTTTTTTGAATAACTCTTTTAATAAAAATCCCGTCCCAAACTTATTGTATTTGTCTAAAAAAGTCTAAAGAATAAATATTAAAAATAATCAAAGCGTGAAATAAATATGAAAAACAACAATATTCACAGGCGTGATGTTTTTCCTCGCTCGCATCCGGTACGATGTGCCGAGTGCGAGTGAAACGTATACTAGTGACACAGTTTGCGGCGGGACATTGCCGAGTGTATGTGTTGTTTACTTAATAATTAAACATGTCATGAATAACTATTTTTATTCTTTGAATAATCCATCTTTTTAAAGAAGTCAAGATATTGATGAAGAATTCATTGACCTTTATCGACTTGAAATGCTTAGGGTATATTTTCCATAGTAAATAGACCCCTTCGTACGACGCGGTTGATTTCGAGCCGCCGTGACGGATCGGTTAAACAAATATTGGACATTTGGCTAAATCTACATATATCACATTTATTTTTCGGGATAAATATTTTGGAAGTTCAAGGGCGTCAGAAATATATGGATCTGACGTTTCTTATTGTTTAGGATTTTAATAAATTAATTTTAAAAATAAATAGTATCTTGCGGAGAAGTTTGAATATTATTATTTACTTTAGAAAATTTAGAAAGGGATTTATAAAATAATATAAGGGATGTATAAAAAAGTAAACTTTTGTATGTACACGAATTAAAAAAATCTGTTATTTTCATTTGTTTTTGAGATTTTTTTATCGAGCTTCTTATTTCACTTCGAAATATTCTGAAAGCTATTACATTATTATAGTCAGTTCCCCTTTGTTCGGCGTAATCTACAATGTTTTCAATAATTCAATGCCTTTCATGACTACTGGTATCTTCTTTCTACAGGTATTAATGTCATTTTCTTCCTTTGAGAATAAGAGAAACCATATTAGGGATCGTCCATGTTCAAAGCCTGAATCATTTAAATCATGATTGAGCCACTCCTCTACGTTTTCCATATACGCGTCTTCAAAAAAAAAAAAATCCAATAATCCACACATTTCAGATACAAAATTTTCTTCATTCTCTTTCGAATCTGTTTCTATGTCAGGAAGAATCGAACGAGTGTAACGAGTCCTTTCTTTCCGAAGGACCTGCAGAACTATCACAATCTCTAGCAAACGCCTCTGACTTATTTTTTTGTTTGACTATATCTCGAATAGTTTGAATAACAATTCTATATTCTTCGGAAAGTTTTGACGTGGATTCTCCCTTTTCGAATTTTCTTTCGTTTTTTTGTTAATCGTTCTTTCTCCATTTTTAAACGGTATAGATGCGGAGCCAAAATATGAATTTTGAGGTTACATATACAACAAGAAAAAAATAATATTACACAGAAAGGAAATTGAAAAAATAATCAACATACGTGTGTAATGAAAAAATCTTGCTCCTCTCTGTAAAGACACGCACTTCTTCACTGCTAGGAAGCAAAGCAACTGAATAAACAACTACGAAAGACATTTAGAAAGGACCGGAAGATTTCGTGAACATTAGATTTTTTGGAACAAACGAAGTCCCGAGAGCTCACAAATATGGGCAATAAATATCGAAATTAATGTATAGGCATTTTTCTTTGCGTGTCCCTATGCGTATTTCGTTCAAACAACGCGCATATTCAAGACTGCAAATTCACAATGCCCTTTATAATCATAATAGAAAAAAATCAATCAAAATATTTTCAGGCACGGATAACCCGCAAACCGGATAATCCATGCACGGATAATCGAGAGTACACTGTATTGGACATTTGGCTAAATCTACATATATCACATTATTTTTCGGGATAAATATTATGAAAGTTCAAGGGCGTCAGAAATATATGGATCTGACGTTTCTTATTGTTGAGGATTTTTTTAAATTAATTTTAAAAATAAATAGGATTTTGCGGAGAAATTTGAATTTTTATTATTTACTTTAGAAAATTTAGAAAGGGATTTATAAAATAATATAAGGGATGCTTCAATAATATAGGGGAGTATACTTAATCGAAGGATGTTTAGGCAAATTTAGTTGACTGTATTTTTATTAATCCATGGTGCTAAGGTGAGATAAGTTTCGAAAAATAGAAGTCTCACTTTTAAAACTTATCAAGATAAATCATAAAAACATATTCGTGGAACTCATGGATGTCGTCAGAGGGAAGAATTGCTATTTTTCATTTAACAGTTTTAACAGTTTAGTAAAACTGTTGATATCAGATCAATAATTAAAATATTATCAAGATATTTTATTTATTATGTATTTATTATTAAAAAAATTCTAAGCCCGTCTCACCCATATAAAGGTTCGATAAAGATTCTAAAGATGCCATGGTAATGGATTGGAGTCTTTTACACTTACATTCCCTTATGATCAGTGTCATAAAGAATTCTAAAAATTCATCAACTTCGCCGGAAGCTAAACGTAGCCTACTTTAAATAAATATTAAATATTTATTTAAGCACCAGGTTTGATTTCATTGATATGTGATGCTGAAGACAGATTTTAAGCTACATGATCGGCCGAGACAATTAATCTGTTCTTCCGCCGGGAGTTGAGCCTATTCACAATATGTCTGACGAGAATTCTACGGTTCTTTGAACACGTAGTGAAAAGAGGAGAGGTCAACCTAGATAAGCTTGTGCTGGATTCGAATACTGGTTCGAAACATAAAAGATAATAGATGAAAAGGAAGACGCAGAGCACTAGAGAAGGATTTTACTTCATGGTCGCTCTCCTTAGTCATAAGGCACAGACAAAAAAAATATTAATATTAATTTTAAATATATTTTTGTCGTAGTTTTTCTATCACTGGTTGAATAAAATGCATAATTCAATTTATTGTCATTGTGTTTTTTTCCGTTTTTATCGCAAAATCCGAATTTATTTCATCTTTTTGGCGCATACACAGCTCCCAGATCGAATAGCCAATCCTTCCTCAGCTAAATTGTCACCGTAGTAGATACCCATCTGCACCATGTCTAGGACGGCATACTGATAAGACAGCGAGTCTGCAGTTTCATGGTCCAGCGACAGGGCCAGTACCGATGGGCACTATTACTCAGCCGGGGTATTGCAGAGTGTTTACTTTTATTTGCTTTACAAACAGCTCGGGGGCGTCGACATGCCCATAAATTATTCACTTTGGGAGGTTCACTTCACCCACGAAACATTCTTTATTGAGAAGACTAAGGGAAGCCATAGATTAGTGGTAACGGCCACGTTTTCGACACAACATTTCTACAAAAATATTTTTAAAAAATAATTAACACAAACGCGTTAGAATCGAATATAACTCACGATTTCACGTGAATAATTCCACGAATTTTATTATCGTAATTAATTTATAGCTGAAAATATGCACTTTCTAATGTATTTAGATGTGGAATTTTATTATTTTAATTATTAAAGTAATACGGGTGATGATATCGTGGATTTAACAGATACCGCCGCGCGCATACAAATTGTGATGTGATGGAAATTGCAGTCGGTGGGTGTGAGAATCGCAAGGAACTTCTCCTCATTAGTGTCAATACCTGATACTGATTGAGACCGGGCTTATAAATATGTTTGCAGGAAACAGAATAGGAACATCTGTTGTTATCTTGAAGAATGGAGAGCCACGACGAAACGTCGTTAGCACGGCAGATTGAAATTTTCGCTACAGCTAATTGCTAATTGGTTATGTATCAGCTCTATTGCGAGAAACATCGTCATTTCTAATTATTATAATTAATCATTATGTGATATAAATATTTAGAATACAATTGAAATAATGTTTAACTCTTTTGTTGACGAATATCGCTGCGATATACATGGTAAACCGAAAAGTAATGATAATTAAATGTTGTGGCATTTTTACGTCAGTCATTTTGTAGCTCTATTTGTAGTCCATAATTTATTTTTTTTCATTTTTTTATTCTAAGTTAAAACATCAAGGCCAGAAATTAAATAGATCCATTTAAGATTTTTATTCGATAAGAAATTGAAGCCAAAATTAGCTACCGAGACCACCAGCGAAATTTATGGAGAGGTATTAAAACTTAAAAAATGGCCTAGATCGTTCTAAAAAAAATAATTTGTTGGTAGAATCCAACCCTTGCAAAACCACGAAGATATTATTACAAGATCTCGGCTATCCCTGGTCAAGAGTACAAGACCATTTGAAAAGGATCGTTAAAAAAATAGACCAGGAATTTGGACACCATCCGAACTTTGCTGGATCAAACTTTAACCATCTTTTCGTCAATCTGCTTAAATATGAGATCGATGAATTTCTGAAAAGGATTGTTACTGATAATTAAAAGTGGGTGATTTACAACAATCCAAAGATAAAAAACAATGTCCTTCCTTTAAATCAAGTACCAGTTTTAACCCCTCATTCATCATTAGCTTTGAAAATCTTGCTCAATTGATTTACTATTTATTATGTGCAGCACTTTTTATCTTACAAAAATTGTAAGATTATTAAAGAAAGGAAACGGGTCTCTAAAAGGTAGAATATATAATTAATAATAAATATAATAATATATATATTTTATTTTATTTTATACATAAGTGACCTTCTAACCCTGAAGCGGGTCTTTGCCACATGGAGGACTATACTATCTCCAGCAAAGACACGTCCGTCTTAACTCCGATGTCAGAACTATGACAGTCCTCCTACAGGTTATCTTGGCTCTTCGAATACGGATCAGGTAGCCAGCCGTAAGCCCGGGATCCGAGCTATCAACGAGCGGATTGTAACAATAATAATCAGACGAGGCTATGGCCAATTCGTATTTAGTTTACGGTCTGATCGGGTGCTACGGGTACCACCTGTAGCACATACGTCACCGAATTGGCCTGTATAGCGGCCTGGCTCCTCATAGCTCCGTAGAATTTACGAAACCATGATTATGGCAACCGCCATCGCCGCCAAGTCCAATACCGACACGCGACAACACTCGACTCTTTTTTTTAATTTTGTTAAAATATTGCTATATAATAAAATAAGGGATGGCAAACGAGTATCCCGCGTGTGAAATTATCGAACCCGCTTGAATTTTTAGATATGATTGTGATGATGATGATGATTTCGTATGGCTTTTACACCTTCTTTTACACCTTTTTAAGTAAGGTAAATAGCGCAGTAGGGTGAAACAAAATAAGAAGTAGGCAGCACTTAAATCTATGTACGATTATTGTAGGTGGTAGATCAGTATGACTTGCGATGGCTGTGGTTCCTGTTTGATCTTTGCTTCAGTGTTTAAGTATAGTTATGTGCTAGTTAATCAAAAAGCCTTCATTTAATGAAAACTGAAATGATTTTTAATTTGCTACTAATATCACTAGATGTCGCCACATATTTAAAGAGCTAGAGTATGATTAGGGTTGGAGGAATAATATATGTAGTTAAAGTAGCGATAATAAATATCAAATTTGACCCACTTGGGAAAAAGGTTCGCCATCCTGCCCTAATATAAACAAATTAGTCGTTTGTTGCAATGAAGTTGGCAACACTGCATTGTCATTGTTGATCTGTAAGTTTGACATCTGCAAGTATTAGCTTCATAGTCTAACAACAAAATCTTCAACAGGCTCGTGACTTTAAAACAGGTGGGACATAAGGAGGTTCCAGTACCATAAGAAAGTGCCTCCTTCTCTTTTTAAAAAAAAAATTCCCGTATAGGTTTTTGGTACAGTGAGGTCGAACCAAGGAAATGATAAGAATTACAGTGAAACGTTTTTTATTAACCGCAATTTACGTTTGAACAATATGAAATTTAAATCAATTAAATAAATATATTTAATTGAAATCGCGACACTTTAAAATGTATGAAATTAATATAATATAAATGATAACTTTAAATTAATAAAACAACTTATATGCTTAAATGCTTAGAGCTAAGAAAAGAAAAAAAATATCTTATTTCTAGATAGATGCCCTGCTTAACAAATTTAACTCTGAGGAATATAAAATTAGTCTTTTCCGTCCAAACTATTCTAGTAAATCTGAAGCCATTAGACATGGGATTAATCTGTGCTTATAAATATTAATATTACTACAGCAAAAATCTTGTACAAATATTATTATTAAAGTTGGAAGGATGAGAAGATCACAAAAAATTTAAGGTAAATATTTTAGATGCTTACATTGTTAAAGCATGGTGTGAAATTGAAGAAATAATGATTAAAAAATGGTTTCGAATAGCTGGAATCGATAAGGAACAAGAAGATGAAATAAAAGATACAAGTAGAAAATATTACTGTGAAACTTTACAAAATTACATGGATCTCCACATTAATCTGATGACATTTTAAGCTATGGATATCGATGATTCAGTGGACATTAAGGAAAAAATATCTGAAGAAGAAGAGGTAATAATCCATCCAATTCCAACAAAAAAAGATGCGATGAGGCATATTGAGGGCCATAAAAGCTACTTTATTAGCATTGAAGATGTACAAGACTAAACTTTCTTATCGATTTATAAGAGATTGAAAGAGTTGTAAACCAGCACAAAAATATGTACCCCTAATCTACGTTTTCCCTCTAATTACGTTTTTTTATCGGTATTTTTTTATTGCGAAATTAAACAAAAATAAGTTTTATTTACATATAAAAATTAACCCCTTAGATGCCACGTTTTTTATGAACTTGCCAGAATTGCCCGCGATTCTGAAATAAAAAATATTATAGAAAAGTGTGTTCTATGATTTGTAAGCAGTGTGCCGTGTTTCCACAAATATTCCGTCCCCGACGTGATTGTTTGCAGGGGTTCATTGTTACCAAAGGCGGCACAAATGTACACGTGCAGAAACAAAACATATTTTTTTGGATGGGGCACATTTTTTTAATGAAATTATTCCTACGATGGGGAAATCCCTAGTATCGAGTATGATGCAGTAATTATAGACCGACTAGACAGGGAGAGGAAACATTTTTGCGTACTAATAGGGCTATATAATTCGCAAAATGCCAACCAGCTGACGTTCCAAAAAAGAGAAATGCAAAATATAGTCGAAGAACCTTGACGGTGTGGCGGTCACCACTTGAGAACCTCTGAGAGGCGGTCTCCACGTGAGAACAAATACATATTATGCATTGTTGTAGCGGCCACGTTTCGCTTCGGACATTACCCACGGAACAACAATATTATCGTCGTCCGCTCTGGTTGTATATTTTATAACAATAAATTTCAGTTGAAACATATTTTTTCACTGACTCATCAAACATCGTTGCTCACATCCCTGACGTTATGGAGAACGAACGAAGGGAAAGCAGTGATAGCAGAGGTGTGGATCAACAGCATCGAGGCATGGATTCAAGTAGTGTAGGCACGGTTTGAGTTCGCCGGAAAAAGAGTACAATAAAATTATCGCATCGTCAAATGGAACGACTATCGGGCTAATCCCGAATACGCTGAAAAATCCACCGAAAGAAGTAGAAGAAAATACGAGGAAGACCTAGCAGAGCAGAGACTTCGATGTCGACTTTCAGAAAACCAACAAATTACGAAGCTGCTTTCTAGATTCCTAATAGGCGACCAAAAGCCGTCCACTCTCCTCCAGAAGATGACTGAATTAGTGGATCCAGTCCTGGCTAAAAGCACGTTAATGCGACGACTGCGATTGCAACAGCTGCCATTATAACCCAGAACCAAATGAACCACTCTAAAAACAAGCAATAATAGCTGACAACATTATGGAAGAGCAGGATTCACCCAACGTGTATCAGATCAGTGCTCCGATAGAGTGTTCGAGGAATAATCACGTGGTAAAATCACCCCACCGGCCTAGCTGACAGCCACAGAAGAATTTGTGCAGTTTTGTTCAACAAAAACTCAGGGCCCATTGAATGTGGTGATGTGGAAGACAATGTAATCAATGATAGAGGAAATGCGCCTCATGAACGAGGAAATAAAGAAAATAAACCGTTCCAAGTGTAAAGATCGAGAAGACAAAAGAGGGTAGTGTCAAACCCCATAGAAGATTCATTGAGATGGCCTACAGCTGTAAAAGACCGTGGCACATACGCACCTTCTGCCAAGAAGAGACTGGCGGAAGACTTCAGTAGTAGCAGCCAACGTTTCAGAAATTCTTGGTCGACACCGGAAGTGACATATCAGCATAATCCGATGCTCACATCCCTACAACGGTGTCGATTATTTTTCGATTTCGAATCGAGAAGAAAATGTGGACCAGTAGGACATACAGGTCTGCCCCAAACAGAGCTTATGCAGCAAACGAAAAGCGACCATCTGCATACGTTAATACCGAACTTTTCTCATTGCCTCCACTACCTAGATTCGAGTGTTGTCGCGTGACGGTATCAGACGTGGCGACGATAGTGGCTGGGCACAATCATGGTTTTGCAGATTCTACGGAGCTATGAAGAGCCAATTCAGTGACGTATGTGCTACCGGAGGTGCCCGTAGCACCCCATCAGACCGTAAATTAATTACGAATTGGCCCTAACCTCGTCTGATTGTTACAATCCACACGTGACAGCTCGGTTTCCGGGCTTGTGGCTACCGACCTGACCCGTATTCGAAGAGCCAAGATAACCTGGAGAACGTCCGTCACTCTCATGACATCATGGTTGAGACGGAGGTGTCCTCCAGGTTGCAAAGACCCGCCTCAGGGTTATTAGGCCACTTAACCTTAAAACTCGTAAGTCGACATATAGTCGACATCATGATTTCGTCTCTCAACTCGAACGTCGACAATACGTCGACATAATTTGTCGTCCTTGTTTACTGACCACAAATTGATTTAAATGTTTTTTTACGATATTTATCAATTCCTGATACTCCAACTTCATACACTGATCGAATTTAAATATTATTTTGGGCATTTAACATCGTAAAATGCAATTAAATATCTGCTGGATTTTGTCCACTCCAATGTATTGCGTGGTTTTTATGTTCACTTATTGATTCAAACCGAACGTGCTAACCGCAGATCCTCAATCGACTAGCAATTACTACTAATAAGGTATGTAAGCTTGGCAAAATACAATATAATATATTTTGAATTATTTTAAAACAATTCTTTTGGAATATATATTATCTATTCACTGAAATATATACATTTCTACATTCCGTGCGGGCTGTCATTCTGCAAGCATTTTGTCAATAAGTGAGTTGATAGCATTATATTGTATGTCAAATTCTCATTATGAAATACTACTAAATTCAGCGATTGATAACAATCGATTCGGTGTCGTACAATTGTTTTAACAAATTCATGTGAAACTTTAAATATAATATCGAATAATGCTGATTGTACTAGATAAAAAAAATCATTTGTTTGTACAGATATCACGATCAGAAAGATATTGAAAAAAATATAATAAAAAATCGAAATTATATTTTTTACATTGTTTTTAGAAATACATATCTACAATATTTAGATAAACAAAATTGTAGACGAGACTAACCGGTACGCTATCAATAAGTTATCAAATTCTTACAACATCACCAAGATCAAATTTGGGAGAACTTGGAAATCTGTCAATTTTGATGAAACGCACGGCTGGTGTCATTTAAATGGGGTTGGTCTCTGTAGAAAAATATACAAATATATTGGTCTCAATTCAAATTCCAGCATGCCATTTTTCAAGCATTTTTAAACGAGATAGATTTTTTTAAATCTTCTATTTATCCTAAATGGGAAAACATACAATGATCAAACTCTAGAACAAGAATTCAAAAAAAGTCAACAATTTCATAACTTTATATTGATTCCAAATTTGTTACTAATATGTGCCTGAAAGAGATATAAGTATAGACGAGTCCGTCGTAAAGTTTAAGGGGAAAATTAGTTTCATCATATTTAATAAAAACAAACCTACAAAATGGGGTATCAGAGTTTATGTGTTAGCTGATTCAACCAATGGTTTTATACTCCATTTTACCTACTAGCGACAGCATTACAACCGAACATCTTGTACGATCTGATCTTCCTGTGACGCTATAGAATCGTTCTACATTTATATGGATCTAACCCGAATAAATCTCGGTTGGAATTTTGGGTTGATACCTATGGACAAAGCCATTACTAAGTTTGCCTCTGGCAAAAGAACTTTTAGGAATGAAGTGCTATTTCACAGGCACAATAAATAAAAATAGATTTTTTTTTACCGGGTATCATTAAAACATCTAAATTTAATTAATGCCAGAGCGGTTTATCAGATCCAACGAAATAATGATATTCTCGTGGCAGGATAAAAGAATTGTAAAAATTATTACTACTTTCTACACATCAGAAAGTCGAGTAGTGTCTCGGAAATTTTATGACGGAACAACAGTAGAAATTTCGAAACCAAATGTGATATTAAAATATACAGAACATATGCGAGGAGTCGATCGAGCAGATCAACTCGCATCCTATTATGGTTTTACGAAAAATCTTTAAATGTAAGTGAAGAAAACTGCTTTTAGGGTTTGGAAATATGTTTAATTAACGCCTATATATTATATAAGCAATAAAATCAAAGCGCACTCAAAATTTGTTTCTACCTTAGTTATGCAAATTATCGGAGATTTAGAGAAGGCTCTCAACTCGCGGAAGACCATCAACATTGGACATGAAGAACGCTCCAAATAAAACCCCTATTTCGCTATTTTGAATTAAGGGTAAAGCCATAAAGATCTGTTTATTTATTCAAAAAGAAATGTGAAAGGCGGAAGACACGTGAAAACGCTTTACTTATTGTGATACGTGTACTAGAAAGCCAAGTCTTCATCCAGGAAATTGTTTTGAAAAGATATCACCATGAAAATTATAAACAAAGTTTAATCAGAATAAAGTATTTTCCAATATTTAAATTCCATTTTCTTCCGCCATATATTTACTTCTGTTGTATATATATATACAATTTCTACGTAAATATAATGTAATGTTAGTTAGTTATAATTTATATAAAATATCTCTCAAATTATTTATTTATTTTGTCTGACAAATTAAACAATATATTTTATAAGTTATTTGGTATTATTAAAAAATACAAATACATACTTTTATTTGTTTAATATCATCTAAATCCACGTTTGCAAACGTTTTTTTTTCAATGTGTTCAACCCTGACATTACAATCGAGTGGATCTTGTTACGCCGTCTTTAGCCACGCACGCCAATGGCGGCAACCTCAAAATGTATTGTTTCTCGAATTTCTGTGAATTTTTCGAAATTATCGCCCATTGTTGCATATTTTGAAGATCGGCAATAATCCAGGCTATACCGTTATTATAAAAAGATAGCGTTCCATAGTGATGTCTAATACTGCTTCCAAAGGACTTTACATGTTACGAGTAAAATTTCAGCAGCTGTGTTAGGAACCTTCCTAAAATATTTACATGACTAGTTTACTTTACCAAAAAATGATATATTTAGTCAATTTATGATATTCTTTATAATTATTCATATTGGCCTTTGGAAAATACAAAGAAAATGTGTTTTTTCTTAAATCAATTTTCGGAATTATATTTTGAAGAAATCTTGAAATAAAATACGAGTTGGCGCTACCCCATTTGGAAAAAAAATACGAGTTTTAAGGGTTAATAGCCCTAGCCAAACAATAACATTCGTTCGCATCTTTCAGCTAATTATTATTGTTTAATTAGAATAGATGTCTGTGGGGCAGTTCCAAGGACGAACCGCTCCTCGCAACAGGTAGATACAGACTATTCTCTATATAAATAATGAAGAAAAAACTTTAAATCTATTCTCTCTGTCAAAGTGTAATGACTCCAGTCTCTTGGTTTTATTTGGAAAGCAGTACCCGGGATACCCGTGTCTTTCCGCACGGCAGTAATTCTAATGAATTTATTGATGCTGACCACACTGCTGGCCATTGTAATGAAATTTATTTTGGAGTTACCTTGCCCTGTCCGGGATAAATAAGGTGATTACGGTGCTCTCCAGCCCTTTTCTGGCGGCGGTACTTACTGCTGTACCCAAACTGCCAACACGTCATGCAATTTTATAGAATAAATCCTGGATTTACACGCATACCCAATCTGCTGTCATCGCTACTTATCTCGGACTAAAATGTAAAATGTCATCACAGTGATGAGCGCAACCTTGTCCGCAACCTAGGCGATCTGAGCTTTATAGATAATTCTCGATGTAGTTGAAATAAACCTCGGTTCGTATGGATCGAGGCATTCGAATCTGAGCGTGATCACTGAAAATTCCTCACAATGATAGCCATTTAAATACAAATTACAGCAAATGAGCCGAGACGCTATCTCCGACATCTGGGCGCTATCTCCCGCATCGGCCCGTTTGATTAACACCTTCGTGTCGCCGCGACCATTTGTCCGGTCGCGCGTTCGTGACAAACGCGTCGGACGGTGTCCGGTTACTCGAGTACTCGCCCGGACGGCGGACAATGCGCGGGCCTCGAGTAACCGCGCTCGGTGTAAAGCACGCGGTCGGCGTAACTCATGTCCGACGCCGAAAGACTCGCTTCGTGATTCATGGATCTGGATCCGTGCGGATGTTGCAGCGGACGTAAACCGCACGTGACGCAGGCAACGTCTTCTTCTCAGTCGATGCCTCTAGTTTGAAGAGGATGTTTTGAAGGATCAACTCCTCATTGGATAGGATAGATAGAATAGTTTAGAACAGTGGTCTCCAAAGTGAGGTACGTACCCAGAGGGGTTACGACAAATTTCTCTTTAAAATACTTTATGTCCTCTCGCGGGGCGCACAAAATTATAACAGAAAAACAAAATTCAAAAATAGCGCTTACCGCAAGAAGTAGGTTCACCACCACTTCCGATCATATATAACGGTTCCTCAATTATTTAACAAAGAGGAAAAGGATCCTTATAAATGTTTCCATAATTACGTGATTTTTCTTCGGAAAATTAAGTAAAAGGTGATCAAATTAAAGGACATATATCAGGTTGTTCAGAATTTGTAATTTGTTTTTTTTTTATCAATATGAAAGACGATTTTTTTAATATTGAATATTTTTTTTTTTAATGAAACATGGTCCAGTCTGGTCCAATACCTTTTAACATCCTTGTGGTAGTAGCATGATTCCACGCTCATCAAGTTTTTGTTCTTTGCTGGCAAAAACATGATACAAATGATTTGTGACTTTCTCATTTGAAGTAAAGGTTTTACCGTCTAAAAAAAATTGTAGAGACC
>JAGXCT010032837.1:0-35156 GCA_022495035.1 Philopotamus ludificatus
GAGAAAATTAGTTTCGCATAACGAGCAAGATTCTGGAACGAATTATGCTCGTTATAAGAGGTTCCACTGTATTTTGTTGTAAACGAACTATATAATTTAATCTTGAAAATTTATGTTCTGAGAAGGAGCACTATAAAAGGGACTATCAAATGTGTTATAGAAAACCAGCAACAGGAAGCTGCTAGTTCTTGAGTCTGGCTTTCGGTTGAGATAACCATACGAATGCGGCGCTGACTTGGTCGCTTACCAATCATTTCTCATCAAAAAAAGCCCTAATAAACTGAATTTTTATTAACTAAAATGTTTTAGAATGTATGGAGAAACGGCTCTTTTAGGCTGACTGTTGCTCATTAGTCATTTCTCATCAAAAAAGCCCTAATATACAGAATTTTAATAGTAAGAATTTTTCTAATTCTTTTAGAACGTCAAAAATGCTGCATTTTATAAACTAAATTGTTTCATAATGTATGGAGAAAAGGCTCTTCTAGGCTGACTTTGTCGCTCATTAATCATTTCTCATCAAAAAAGGCCTAAAAGACTTTTTTCTTATTCTCTTAAAACGTCAAAAATGCTGCATTTTATCAACAAAAATGTTCTGCAATGTATGGAGAAAAGGCTCTTCTAGGCTGACTTAGTAGCTTACTAATCATTTCTCATAAAAAAAACACTCGAGATACATTCGCTATTAAATTAATTATAATTATGATAAATTATTTAGGAACACTAAAGCAAGGATGCTCAACAAAAAATATAGAAAATCTTTATAGATTAATTTTGTCCCTATTAGAAAAAAATACCTGGAGCTTTTTTTGAAGCACTGCTTAAACGCGTTTAGTTCTCTGAGCAATTTTTACTTCTTTTTATAGAAAGGCTGACCAGCCCTCCTATAACGTTTTTCGTTATAGCTAAAGAAAAACATTGATTTTCTTATTATAAAATTATATTAACAATTTAGACTTATCCAATAAACAATACATGTACTTTAATTAAAATGTTTTTTCACAGACTATTTTGTCATAGTTTACACGTTATTTAATAAGTTGTTTCTGTCAGTGTTGCCATGTACGACATTAAGGTTACCAATCAGCCCTTCTATAACGAAGAATACGGAACCACGTTATAGAAAGCAAAGGCGCTCATACAAAATTTGAGAAGAGAGCTTTTTAATTTTATTTTGTAAATATAACGAAATCCATACATCGATCATTTTCCTTTCACATATTTTAAATGACCTTGTTCAATGTCACGTGTTCATATTTATTGTCAACCATATGACATTGGCTCTTTTTTTTATTTGAATTAAATAATTAGATTTTTTTGTAATGTAATTATTAATTATTAATATGTAATTTGCCTTGAAAATTAACGCTCTTCAAGCGTTATAGAAGGGTTTACTCTATACCTTTTAATAGAAAGTCCTGTATTTTTATAATACAATGAAACTTTATATTAAATGGATTAACAACAAATGTAAACGAGAAGAAAACCTAGATTATGCGAGTTTTATATTAAGAAAATCGCTTTAGTCGTTTTGGTACATACTAAGCTCTCGGCAAAGTCTCGCACGTGTTACTCGCACTCAGCACATCGTAACGGATGCGAGAAAAAACATCACGCGCGAAGCAACAGCAGCAAATATTACTGATTTTATTTTTTTTCGCAATTGCAGACAATAAAGGACAATAATTATTTATTTAATGAATAACTTGGAGTGCCCAATATGAGCACGATTAGGTTATTTTATTTAATTTCTCTGTTTATTAATATAATCTATACATTAAATATATATTTTTATAACCCGTAGTATAATTTATTATTCGATGTGTGTAAAAAATATTTTCCAAGAAAATGTTAATATATTTTATTAGCAAATACAAACAGTTTTGCATTGAATTATGATGTTACATAAAAACAATTTTTTTCAGGCTATATAAGAGATTTTCAGGTTCGTAAACACTAAAAGTTCTGAATTATTAAATTTGTTCCATGCTATACATACACATCTGTATACTCGCATAGTAATAAAGCAGGGTAAACACGTTACGGCTAATATGTTAAGTGTTGTGATGATGTATTGCGCATATGAATTCAATTAGTTGAGTGTTTTTTTTTTTTTCATGGAAGAATTTTCATGAAAATTTGCTGAATTTGTGCCGGATTTTACATTTCAGCGATTTAATACAGTGCTTCGGAGCCGTGAACACAATATGGTGATGTCAAATCAGTTTACGTCAGCGTAATGTAAATAAAATTTAATATCAATACTATTGCTCGTGTATACTTAAATGTTTGATATTGGGGATGTTTTCAAAGAGCGATAAAATTTTATCGCGATATATTGCTGCTTGTAAAGTGACAGATGCCATTTAATGCCAAGGAGAGACGCTCCTTCGAAACTGTTTATTAAATTTTCAGCAATATTATTGTGTATTTTAATAATTCTATATATTTTTTTTAATGATTCAATATCGCAATTAATTTTTATAATGCATAATTTGTGATTGAAATAATTACTAGCGGGCTCACACGTCAAGGGCGTACATTAAGGGCAAGGGGTGGCATGAAAAGCTCATCTGACATAATTTGACAAGGCGAGAAAAGTTCCAGTCATTTATCTTTTATGACGTTCGACCTGCAAAGTTAAAGTGAGTAGTTAATCATTCAGGAAGCCGGGGGAGGCCATGGCGAAGAATGAGCGCAAGAAAAACGCATAATAACCCCATAATAAATTGAAGGGTGAGGGGTCAAGTGCCCCTGTGGTGTCCCTCTATCCTGGGCTCAATGTTGGATACGTTACCCCGCTTCGGGTGGATTTTTCCACATCGGCTGGGGACAAAACGCGGTCAAACTTTCGCTAATTAATTATGAATTTTAATTAATGGAAAAATCTGCGCGAAAATACAGAATTTTAGATAATATAATTAGTCGACGATTATCCACCTAATTATCATGTATATTAATGAAAAATTCAAATATTAATAAATTCAGATACTTTTGAACCGTTCATTTTGTATTTTAAAAATATTTAAAATTACATAAAGCAACGACAAAACTTCTTGAATATTAAAAAATGTTTTAAATATTAAAGATGAAACTTTTAAATCATGCTCCCGTATTTTTTTTCTCTACAAAAAAAAATCATACTATATTTACTTATACTGCATCTTTTTAATGATCCGCAGTGGATCACTTCTAAAACTGTTTTTAAAGATAGTAATGGGTAAATACAAATTTAATAAAAAATTCACAAGCTATTTTGTCCTAGTTTACACCTTTTTTACTCGGTTAGTTGTGTCAGTGTTGCCATGTATGAGAATAAGGTTGCAATCAACCCTCATATAACGAAAAAATCAGGACCAGGTTATAGAGAACTCGCGTTATGGAAGCTAAAGGAACCTATACAAATTTTGGAAAGAAAGCTTTTTAATTTTATTCTGTAAAGAGGCGATGGTGGTTAGTACAATTATGGTTTCGTAGATTCTACTGAGCTATGAGGAGCCAGGCCGCTATCCAGGCCAATTTGGTGACGTGTATACTACAGGAGGTCACCGTAGCATCCGATCAGACCGTAAATTAAAAACGAATTGGCCCTAGCCTCGTCTGATTATTATTGGACAATCTGTGCGTTACGACAACTCGACTCCCGGGCTCATGGCTAGGGTCCTGATCCATATTTGAAGAGCCTAGCTAACCTGGAAGACGACCGTCCCAGTCCTGGCATCAGGATTGGGACGTACGTGTCTCTACTGGAGATCGCGTAGTGTCCTCCAGCTGCCAAAGACCTGCCTCAGGGTTAGAAGGCCACTTATGTATTAGAAGGACTCAAATGTAATGTAGAAAATATTTACCAATATTTTCTATGACCTTTTGCCATCTATAAGTAAATCTAAAATTCCTTTATTATAAAACTCTGCAGGTTTAGAATCGAAATAGTTTAAAAAGACCGATTTTATTTCATCTTCTGATTTAAAAAAAATCTCGTAAATAATGCTCCAATGAGCGAAAAAGCTGAAAATCGGATGGAGCCAAGTCTGTAGAATGAGCTGGATGCAATAAATCTGTCAAACCTAATGTTACGACTGTTCTTTCTCCTTCAGTAACTCATAGAAACCGCGCCTCATGTGTTTGTTTCTCTCAGTCAACGCATGGGGGACCCAAACGCCTTCTTTCTGAATCTTTCCTATTTTTTTCAGGTAATCTTTGAGTTGACGATCATGGAGTACCGGCTTGCCTCGATAATTCTTCGGTACTGAGAGCTTCAGCGACTTTACGGAAACGTCCATTTTTGGCTGATTTTTCAAATCAATATTGCCTGATTTAATTTTTTTAATCATCTTTAACATTTCCTGATGTTTAATGCGTCTCCATAAACATCGCAAATATTTTTTGTTGCTTCTGTTGCGTTTTTTTGGCGTGAAACTGAAACAGCATACAGTTACGCAAATGTTCTTCCGGACACATCTCGGTCAGATTGGAGACAAAATATTCAAACATGTTGGACTTTAGAAAACAAACCTGAATCTATGCTTTCCGAAAATGCGACATTACATCCAACTAATATGTATGTAAATTAAACGAAATCAGTATACCATTTCTTCAGGTCAAATACACCCGTTTTCAAATCAAATGCATCCTTTTTCAAATCAAATGCATCCTTTTTCAAATCAAATACAACATTTTACAAATCAAATACAACTTTTTACAAATCAAATACACCCTTTTAATAATTAAGTTAAACAATTAAATAGGTCTCCCACTAATTATGTTTTTTTTTCAGTTCCTTAAAAAATGTAAATAAAGGGTTTCACTGTATTTATGTAAAAATAGTATTTTTTTAGAAACAAATTTGTGTGTGTTTAACTTAATGAGTACAGTCAGCTCTCCTATAACGAAGAAATTAGGACTACATTATAGAAAACCCGCGTTATAGAAACCAAAAGCACTTTATTTAAAATAACTTTCTATGAAAGATTGTCGAATTTATTATAAAAACACGCGGAATAGCAAAGAGCGTTAGAGGGGGGTTTTCGATTTAATATTAAATATTCTGGAACGAATTATACTCCTTAACCAAAGTTGTAATGTATATTAAAAAAATAAAAGCTCGGAAAAGCGACGAATCGATTATAACAATTACATAAAACAAGATCAACGTTACGAACCGAAAATCGTCTCTGTAATTCAATTTATTCAGACTTAAATATCCGAATTATTTTTGTAGTTTCAATTGAACAATCGCAAAGTGAAACTTGCAGAGTCGTTACGGCTCCGGCGCGAATTTCTCTAATTAAGGTTTAGTATCTATTATACCTCTGTATAGCCGGGATAGAACATCGCAATGTTCCAAACCCTAAATCCCGAAACGGTCTATGTACATATAAATAATCCTTTTAACACTTCGGGGATTTTACACCCCCGAGGTGAAATTTAATTGAAATCCAGGATTTGAAGTTTGAGAACGTGACTTATTCTTAAAACGGGAAATCGATCGCGTTGTGTAACTGCGATAGTGAAATTTTATTACGCCCTCGGATAAAAAAATAACTATCCGTAAGATTTTACACCGTTTGTTACTTTGATAAAAATAATATTATTTTCGTCATTGTTTGCAGATCTTGTCTGGATACTTAAAAACTTGTTTGTGCGATTGGACCCTTGCCAAAAGGTTCTAGAAACCATTAGGCCTCCGGAAATTAATTTATAGCTTTTTCTTTGTTAAAACGATCACAATCACATCTGCCAAACTCGTCAGAATCATCTTTGACCCTTTTTTTCGGCTAAAAGAAATTGGTCCAGATGTAATCTTCAACATAAATATTGTTCCTTAACACAGTATATATATATAAAAAATATTTTTATACGATTTATCGACAATGTAGTATTATTAAAAATATTTTTAAATAATATTACACACCCTATACATATATTTCATTGTCGTTATTACAAATACATTTTTTTTTATTATTATTGACGCTGTCCAAATATCAAACGCAAAACGTCAATATTGACAGTAATTTGTTTTCATACGATATGCTGTATTTTGGAGGAAATGGAAAAAAGCATATTGGAACGGTATTTTTTTTAAATATTATAAAATTGCGATGCGAAAACTGTTATGTACACATACATACATACGAACGTATATAATAATAATATTATTTTAGTACTCGTAGATGATACGATCATCATAAGGCTGACGATTCATCTCACATTATTTATGGCAGATAATAAATATTATTAAAATAAACTTTAACGACAAATATCGATTTCAAACCAGAGACGTGTTTTTCCAGGTTCATATTTTCAGTGTCCTGAGATCCTCTGAATTTTCTAGAGTGTAGTTTAGGTGGTCCTGGTCTTTAATATGATATATTGATCATTTTCTCCAGCGAATCCGTAATCAAGAGTTTTTTTAATGCTTGCAACATTCAGTCAATCAACCCTTGCTGAGATATAATTCGCACTATAGAAACTTGCCCTATAGAAAACGAGGGCCATAAAAAGTTTTTTAAATCTATTATTAAACCGTAAAAATTTAACGTTTTGCATAAAATGGCGCTATAAAATGGAGTACTGTAAGAGGGACTGTCGCACACGCTATAAAAGACCGCTCTATAGCAGAGAGCGCTATAATAGGGTTTACTGTACTTGAGCTGCTTTAATTTATATTTATGCTTGTTGTCTAAAGACAATGACTTAATATATGCTGGTGTGTATTCAGTTATTACTTTCTAAAACACTATACATAATTTATATATAATAGACTTCTTTTATTCTAATCCATAAGTAATGTATTTTTTTTCAATTTACTTTATTTAACTTTTCTTATACAAAATAATTCATCATATTATCTATAACCTTCTGCCACCTTTCTTTCAAATCATCCATGCCCTTCTTGTAAAACTCTGCGGGTTTTGACTGAAAATAGTCTGAAAGGGCTGTATTCACCTCTTCTAAGGAATTGAAATTTTGATCTCTTAGAAAATGTTCCATAGAACGAAATAAGTAAAAATCAGATGGTGCGAAATCCGGCGAGTATGGAGGATGCAACAGGATGACCCATCAAGATCTGAATTCTTTTACGTCAATTTCGCAACATGAGGTCCTTACGTGTATGCGTGTGGAGGACTAAACACCTTCTTTTTGAAATCTTTCTCAACTTCTTTGGGATCCTCTGAGTACTGGACCGGATAGATGACTTTTTTCCGATAATTTTTCAATGGCCCAGCATCAGGTCGTCTTCATTGCAGAATTCACGGCTGCTTCATCCGCCTGGACACAAATCACCAGATTTAAATTTTTTGAACCATCGTTGGCATTTTTGGCAACGAACTGGTAGTCGCTACACAAAAAAAAAATATAACACGTCCTTACTGCCTAACAGACTGAAGGAGACTATTTTAAAGATGGCGCATCGAAAAAACGACTTTACTTATGGGTACCCCTAATATTTCCACATCCTTCATCCATCATCATTTGCTAGCCACTCGCTGAGCATTTAAGCTTTACCAGACTCTCGAATGTTTGGCGAGGTCAAATCAAGCTGAGTTTCACACGTGACGTCAGGTCTCCCCTTTTGTGTTCAAACCATCTTGGAATAAAGAGTTTTCCCTCTCTTGGCCATTGCTGGCATTGGTCGTCTATTGGTAGTGGATTTTACTCTCCAGGCATCATTGGCTTGTAACATAGAATATGTGAGTATTATAACTTATTGTATCCCGTCGTAACAAACGCAAGTAATTTTTGGGCCCACCGGGCTAGTTTATCTCTGGTTCAGAGACGCCTTCTTTCGAGCCAAAGACTGTCGCTTATCGCGCTGACCGGGGCCTATAAGACTCCCTCTACAGCGGTTCTGTCGGTCCTTGCCGGCGTTCTGCCACTCGACTTGGAACTTCAGATCCGGGCTGTGGGCTGGTTGATCCCTCGTGGCTATCGAGCAGGTCTTGGGGACCAGGACATTCTCCCGACCGACGTCGAAGCTTTGGACCAGGTTGCACTCAAGAAGAGACTCCAATTCATCGCAATAAAGATATGGCAATCCCGTTGGTTTACTGAGAGTACGAGAAGAACTGGTTTCTGGTTCTTTCCCAATGTATTATGGCTTGTTCCTGACCATTACGTGTCCCAGTTTATCACGGGACATGGCTCCTTTAATGCCAATCTTCATCGTCTGGGCCTTAAGGATGACTCGGCTTGCGGAAGGTTTTGTGACTCAATGAACAGTAATGGGTACATTCTTTGGGAATGTCCGAAGTTTCTTATGAAAGAGATACTTTATGCTCAATGTAGTGAGGCGATCCCTGGCCCGTCTGTCCCGCAGGACTTTATCTCCTCCATCCTCACTTACAGGGCTTTTTTTATAAATTACGCCGGTGATCGGGCGAGATTCTCCTCCTTAACATATTACCCTTGCCTTCTTATGTGTAGATCGCCTGTTTCCGAGGTATTTAGATGCGATGGATGCCACGATGGCTCGTCAGAGGTAATTTCACATTTAGACTCACCGTAGGCGGGCCCTTCAAGGAAAAACCTCAGCCTTATTTTTGGTGTTATTTATAATGCTGTTGTAACAATATAGATTTTAATTATTTATAATGCAGATATATTAAATAATTGTCGTTGATAATGTACGGTTGATGAATAAAGAATTAAAAAATACCTTATTGTACAAGAGCAATCCATTTATCATGGGAAAGAACTCCTCAAAGAGAGGGTTTCCTAGAAAGAAAGAAAATCAGTTTATGGTTATTTTTCCTAGGGAATACTGGCTCTGTTGTGAGAAATCCGTGACCAGATATACATTCATGTACATATTTTTTTTAGAGATGCATTATTTTAATTAAGAAATTATCAATGTATCAAGTTGTCTTGGGGTCAACTCCATTTATTTTGTATCAACAGAGTATATATATTTGATTTTAGGCTTTTTAGATAACTTCATATAGCTTGAAATGGATTATAAGTTACTTGATAGTAGTGTACTTAGATAGGTACTTGCAGGGAAATCTATGAACTTTGACCCATACATAACCCTTGCATTATTTTAAACTTTATAGAACCTTTATATGGGTCATTGACAGTTTGAAATATATCAACAAAATATAAATAACAAATGGAATAATTTACGAGTTCCACACTGGGTCAGCAACAATTTCTGAAACTGGTTAACCGGTAACCACGACTTGAAAACCCTCTCTGAATGGATGCTAACATGAGTCGATCACTTTGCGGTACAAAATCCCTTTCCTCATCCATCTGTCCCTCTCTCTCACTCCATCACTCTTTCCCCCAACGGACGATTTCATTTTTCGAAAGTATCTCATATATTAAAATTTTCCATTGTATTCCCAACATTATCCAATTAACAGGGTTATCTTTACAATTTTTATGTGCGGATGGCTTATTGCGATAAATCCCTGTGTGTGTATTATAATATTATATAAAGGATTTAATGTCCCGCAGTCACGCTAGAGCCGCCTTTGCATAAACATATAGGAATTGGAAAACTTTAATTATACGGCCACATCATTGGAATTAAAACCTCGTAATACCTAACTTTGTACACATTAAATATTATTATGTATATACGTACGTTTCGTCACGTGACTCTTGATACTTACATCATTTTTGATTACGTTCGCGTTATTTCCAATACATTTTCCATTTGGGGAAAACTTGCCAGTATCTCTAACTCGCTTATCCCCGCCCCCATCCACTCCGTGTCTCCTCTTCGTAGCAAAGTTTCCGCGGTGCAAACTTCGAGTGCGGATTTTATTCCTGTCAAAAGTCATGTCGTACACTAAGTAGGGCGAGACTGGCAACTTCCTCTCGGCCCGTCTCACCGGGTCACGGTCCAACTTGAATCTCGGAGAATCCTCTGCGGCGGTTTCAGAACATGGTCACTTCCTTATTTAATCGAATGGGATCGTTTTTAATACACCCTCCCCGACTGATTAAATTCCATCAGCCGACGGGATTAGCGCTAATCCCATTTACAGTCTGGATCGATTGAATCAGCGGAGAGAAGTGATTTTAAAATTAAATTTATAATCTCGCTCGGGAAAAGTTTTGCGTAATCAATGGGGGTTAATTTGTTATGAAAATATTCAATAAATTTCAATGAAAATTTCGGTTTTTCGCTGCGAGCTCGGCAGTCCCTGCGAGACGATTAACATATATGAGGTATACGTTTGAAATGTCAGATAAAAATTTCTTTCACAATTGACAGCGACGTGGAATTTAAAAAAAAAATGTTTGTGAATTATCGGTTATTTTAAAATTCAAGCGTAGTTTATAGAGTACGTGACGTTGTACGCGGCGACTGTGGCACGTTTTAATTTTTTTCGAGTGTGATTAAAAAAACCTTCCGGGTATTTTATACAGAGTGTTTATATTATTACTCATTTTTGTTAGAAATTTTGATCACGAGTGCAAATAAAAATCAACGATATATCGTTGATCAGCAGTTAAAGATTCGATAATATAGGTGAGTCGGAAAGTTCTGTCCGTTCCTGTCAATAGTCCTGACGATACTGTCAAGATCATGTTAGAGCAAAATCCTTTTTTGACAAAATCGGAACCTTAAAAAAATGATAATATTCTTAAGATGAATTTTTGCCGAGCGAATGTCGGCGATGTCTCACCGCAGACTGAGTTCTCGCAGCACGCGTCACTTGTGCGTTTTACTCGTACTCGGCACATCACATCGGATGCGAGCGAGACAAAACATCTCGCGAGTATTAACAGCAGCGAAAATTATTGTTTTTATTTTTTTTCGCAATTGCAGAAAATAAAAGACAATGATTTATTATAAAAAATATTCTTTAGGCTTTTTGTGACATGTAGGATTTATTTTAAAAGAGTTATACGATAAAAAAAACTTGGAGTATCCTATCGGCACGGCTAATTAAGAGAAACGTTATAGAAGGGCTAACTGTATTATATTTTGCGGAAAATCGCTAGATAATTTTAACCCTTATATTTTATTGGTGTTATTAGACGATGTTAATAATTCTCAAATAAATATAAATAATCATCCCCTGGCTTGTGCATAGGGATTAAGGGTTATTTAATAAAAAAAAATACACTTACAGTGAAACCCGATCGAGTCATCATGTGCACATCTCTACTTGCACGAAACAAAATCAAACCCTTCTTGGACCGGATGATAGCTAGGGATGAAAAGTGAATTCTCTAAGAAAAAAAACGCAAGTAGATGAGCATATTATGAGTCAGGAAAACCTGCCCTCTCCACCTGTAAACCGAAGTTAAGCCTGAAAAAGTGAATGTTGTGTATATGGCAGAACATTCGAGGACCAATACATGTTGAGCTATTGAAATCGAACGAAAAGCTAAATTCAGAGAGGTACTGTCAGCAATTGGATGATTTAAAAACAGCACTCCAAGAAAAGAGGCCGGCGATGTACAATAGAGAGGACATCATACTGCTTCACGATAATGCTAGGCCACATACTGCTTTGGGACTCGTTAGAAACTCGCAGAGCTAGGCTTGAAAATTATGTCGCATCCACCATACTCCCCGGACCTAGATCCCTTCGATTGTCACTTGTTTCTGTCCTTACCTTTTTTTTGCAGGGCAAAAAATTCAAAACCGTTGAAGATATCAGACAAGCACTGGTTCAATTTTTCGCCTCTAGGGATAAGGCATTTTTTAAAACGGGATATACAAATTACCATCACGTTGGCAAGAAGTCATAAATAATAAAGGAAATAATATTATTCAATAAAAGTTTATTCAAGGTATGAAAAATGTATTATTTTATTTTATTCTAAAATCGCACTGAGCTTTGCGGTAGACTCAATAGCTTTAAAAGAATTTATAATAAAATAATAAATTTAAAATCAGATAAAAATCTGCAACACAACGAATGAGAGCGCTGTGTGTTTGTCAGCGCTATCATCGTCGGGTATTAGACGGATACGGGCCGGTAGCGGACTCACAGCTTCTTTGACTCACGTGCCGCTTGTTATTTATTGCTAATACTATATAGTATTTTTACCTCGCCTATTTTTTTTATATTTCAACACATTACCTAGTAAAAACCTTAGTAAATGCGTTAATTGGGCATTCGCCGAAATCTGATAAAATGTATTTTTTTACAAAAATAATCATAACTCTTTTATTAACCAAGATATTGAGCCAAAAATTTAATCTACTTATACTTCAACAATTACTGGATAGTAAATTCAAATAAAAATATTTATATCTTATAGGAGAGGTCACCAAACTTCTGGTCTTTTGAATATTGAATTTTGTATATTTATACAGGATGTTTATGTCTTTGAAATTGCAAGATCATTAGCCGTTGGGTCACTGGGATAGGCCTATTTTTTATTTTCCACAACAGTTGTTTTTAATGCTACGAATAAATGATTTTCTATGCCCAAAATCACATCAAGGTCTGAAAAAAAAATTAACAAAAAAAATATTTGAAAAAACAAAACGTTGTAAAAGTTACAGCCGATGAAACGCGTATTGCGCATATCGCGAGAAATTGCGGTAAATACCGCAATTTCTTTAATTTTTTTTTGTATTACTATAACTATCAAGCCAAAAAAAAATATGAAAAAACAAAACGTAAAAGTTACAGGCAATCAAACGCGTGTGATATGCGCGCCCCGGTCATACGCAAAAATGCCTTTGACGTAAAATCCACGACCCCCGTTCGAAATGTGTTTGTAGCGGTCATGATTCGCGTTTATTATAAGATGATTTTATGTATGTAAAAGCCACCCACATTGTGCAAATGTAAGAAAAAACGTTAAAACTCGAGAACATTCCGGAAGCCAGCATTATTTAATGCAACAATAGAGTACGCGGAAGAAGAAAGGACAGGGCGTCCTTTGTCTCATAAAGTAATTCAAAACAAAGAATCTCCGGGGCGGTCAACGGCTATTGTCTTCGTTGAAGAAAGAAGAACCATACAATATATTGGCTACCGAGGAATGCCAGGACCACCGTAAAACTAGAGTAATGCAGGTGGCCCACAAATCAAACCCAGGACATTCATCACAAAGATTTATGGGCGTGGGACCATCCTGAAATGCATTATTCTAGGAAATTGAAGAACCGCCCCTAATACGCCATTTTGGACACTGCCCCGACGAATCATTGGCTGCCCATGCCTGGGGACCAAAACGGGGGTAGCTGATCAACGGTTAAATACCGATGCTAATGATTTTTCACCAGAGTCCGGTTTTATGACCCTAGTGTCAAACCAAAGATACCGACCGAGCTAGTTACGCTCGTAGGGATAGAACACGCTCTCTCCGATAAAAACAACCAGTTGTCCTTCTGCATCCGCTAAGGCAGCAATCTGCACTGCGAACTTACGCCTCCGAAGTTCTTCTTCACCGTAAGTCGCACATTAATGGTGTCGCCCTTGCCTCATCGGACATCATTGGCCATTTTAGACAAATTATCTTCGACGCAGAGACGAACGGATCGACATCATCACTTCTACGCACTGGGGCGACGCGATCGCCATATTCTCTCTTGCGAATCGTCAGTACGCGAAGGCCTGGATCTTCGCCATAGCTGACGTAAAATCGGATATCGGTGTCCACAGCTGACATCAGATACCTTATACACGCCGACTGGGGAATCGGCGTATCATCATCAGCAGTCATCGTATCGTGTCCACGTTTCACCATATCAGGACTGACGCGACGGGAAAATCTACTAATCATTTTGCACAATTGTCGACATATTTTTAAGATTTTGTTGATTAATAAACGTCTTAACCATCATGGAGTCAGATTTAATCATGCGCGGAGTATGTACCCCCAAATGTTAAAAAAAATATCATTGAAAGTTTACTCTTTAATATTTCGCAGCACCCCCAAATATTTTACTTACGAGCCGCCACTGTTTACAACTATTAATATTACTTAAATAGGTGACACAGGTTGATAATTTATTTAAAAGCAGAAAGCAGTACTACATATCCACTAGAAATTACTGAAAAAAATACTGCGATGCTACACGCGAAGTTTGTTATATAATTAATATTATGTGATATTATTATAAATTTCGTATCATTAGTTATTTACTTTCACTCGAATACTACCCCACTGAATACATATACAGTAGTATATGTATTCAGTGGGGTAGTATTTTTTAAATTAAATTATCATAAAATAATTTAAAAATTAAAAATATACAGTTGACATAGAAATGTTAGCCAGAAAGACATGTGCAAATATTACGTCGCTGATATTTATGACTTGGGAGTGGGTTTCATGACAGACAAACAGACAGAAAATTTAATATGCCGATTTAAATTACATTCAGTTTCTATGTTTATTTTATACTCAAGAATATGAGAATAAAAAATAATGCTTGATAATTTTATCGCCGAAGCTAACTAAGCAGCTACGAAGATAAGGCAGTAAAAAAATGTTGCTGAAAGTATAATATTATATCTATGGCTTTTTTTTCTTAAAATAATATTATTCATTAATAACACTTTTGTTATATATATATTATATTAAAATAGAATTTTCAATAAGACGCTTAGCTGTTTCAGTTGTTATCTTAATAAATGGTGGTTAGCTTTTTGACGAATCGGGAACATGTTATAGGTAGCCCTCCTATAACGCTTCCTTTAAATCGATGTTTCCTACAAAATGCTAATATTTTCAATATCAAATAAGATATTTCGTAAATATATAAAATTTTGCCGAGCGAAATAAGAGTCAATGCTCTTTGGTTGACCGGGGATTTTGTAGAAAACAGCGATTACAATGATGACAATGCTCTTGGCTATGTCTCGCCTCAGACTGAGCTCCCGCAACACGCGTCACTTGTACGTTTCACTCGCACTCGTCACATCGTACCGGATGCGAGCGAGAAAACACATCGCACGTTTCAGGCGATAAAGGACAATGATTGTTTATTATATGCATTCTTTAAACTTTTTTAGACAAATACAAAATGTTTGTGACATGTAGGATTTATATTAAAAGAGTTATTTGATTAAAAAAAACTTGGGATACCCTTTAGACCCTATCGTCACAGCTAGTTAAGAGGAAACGTTATGGAAGGGCTAACTATATTATATTACTAATTTTCTAAAAGGTTTTTGGTAGTGTGCGCTTAAGACAAGAGATCCTTTTTGCGGAAAATCGCTAGATAAATTTTAACCCTTTATATTTTTTTGTTGTTGTTATTAGACGATGTTAATCATGCTAAAATAATTATAAATAATCACCCCCTGGCTGGTGCCTAAGGATTAAGGGTTATTTATTAAAAAAAAATACACTTACAGTGAAACCCCGTTTTTACGTGCCCAGAATTCACGTTTTTCCGCCATTTGCCCTCAGATTTTTCAATCCCGTTTTATTTTAGTAGACCGTTGCTTACCCCGAATCTATTTTTCCTCTCTAATTCCTTTTTTATCAGACTCTTCAGAAGCGTTTTGAAACGGGGTTCCCTGTATTTAAACAGAAACAAAAATACAATATCTTACTTACCAAAAATTAAAAATTACCCTGGCAAAATATGTCATATTTTTTATTTACCAAATTATATTACTAAAACAATTATTTATTATATATTCTTCTTTAATAGCTACGGCTTTATTTCATCTTTATAGTAGTTTTAATATGCCATTGGCATTAAAATCTTTTGATTTGGATAGAAAAAAACATAGGGGTTTTCATATCTTTGATATTCTTTAAAATTTTGTCGGATAAAAAATATCCAAAAAGTTATCCAAAAGCAAGACCGGGTTAATATGATGAATGAACAATTACACTCCTTTAGTATCGATTAATTAATCTTAGTATTAGTATTTTTAAAGTTGTGCTTTATATGTCCACCAAGCAATAGAAAAATAAATATATATATAAACAAAACGACAACCAAAATACAACTAACTATTGAAAAGGAGTATATGTATTAGGTAGTAATGCTTTTTGTATTAAAACTACAAAAAATTAATCTATTTTTTTTTTAAATGCAATATTGTTTTTTGTTATCTCCATAGAGATCTAAATTAAACGTCGAGATCATTCCGCTAATTGAATAACGTCGTAACAACAATGGTAACACAACGTTTTGGTACTGCCCAACTTTGTTTTACGTCCAACTTATGAAATAGGGCGTTAGCGTTCTTAACTTACATAATTAATTAGTTCGGCTCCTCGAGTGCTACAAAAACAACGAGTGTAGCCCTTTGTTGTTATTACAGACTGTCGTCGAAAATCTCAAATAACTGATTAAATATTGTTATTAATGTCTAAGTGGCATAAAATTGTTATTAATTGGCGATAAAATTAATTTAATAACCAAAAAAATATTATTGTGACATAAAAAATATGATATTTTAACATATATATATTTTTTTTGTTATTTTAACTTAACATTAAAAAGTATAATTGAAACCATTATTCTCGAAAAGGGGGACGTGTAGGGTCGAAGGCTATTATTTTTATTAGCGACAAAGTCCCAGCTTTTCGGTTGCAGAGAAAGAGTGGGAGTAGGGAAATGTAGGCAGAGGGTTTGGGGGGTTTGAAAAGTTTTTTTTTTTTATTTTAAACAGAAAAAACTTTTTGCCACTGAGAGTTTTCTGCAGAATCGGCAGAAATGTCCCCATACAACATGTTAATTGGCATCGCGATAGCACAAAACACTCTGTGCCCAGGAAGCCCGAAAACTTTTCGCCCGGAACCTTTTTTCCGGCGTTCCTCTTTTCCCAGACGTCCCTAATGGGACGCACCGGCACAGACGTCCTGCGGGGTCGCATCTGCTCGGATGAAAAATCAATATTTTCAATAATTAGGGTCAAAGTTTCAGGGTCGCGTGGGACTGCAGGCCCTCCCGTTTCCTGTTGTTGTTTTGAGTCAGCGCAAATTAATCGGTTTGTTGAGGGACAGGAGGGAATGGGTCAGCAATTTCTGCAAAGTATGAAACAGAATCGCTTATATAAATATATGTAATGCATTAAATAATTAAAAATAATTACACAAATTAAGATTTTGAAGGGATATAGTAATATTATTTATTTAGCAATGTAAAAATATCTTAACTTTTTATTAATTATGATATTTACATTGAGAATATATTACTATTAACACATTGCCTACGGGAGACGTGGATTCCACATCAAGGGCGTTTTCGTCTATGTCCGGGGCGCGCATATCACACGCTAGCCGACACTACACGTTTGATCGGCTGTAACTTATACAACGTTTTGTCTTTTAGATCACTTCAGACCCTCAGCAAAAATGTCTTTGATTAATAAAGAGCTATGATTTTTTTTGTAAAAACGACGTTTCACCAAATTTCGGCAAATGCGCCCCGCCCCAGCGCAAGTTTGACCGCGATTCGCCCCGTAAGCAATGTGTTAATAATAAATAAAGATAGGACTACATTTTTTTCAAGTCTAAATTCCGTAGACATGGATTATTGATCCCTTTTGTTATATTTTTGCCGTCTTCACGCCCATACATTTTTTTTATTATCTCATACTTGTTAAAATAATATAATGCTGAAATAAAAATTAATTTTCTACTAGTTGGCTACTGTTAACTTAAAATTTTATAAAACATAAATATCAGTATAATTAATTTGTATTATAAAAAGTGTATTTATCTAATAATGAGTACAAATAAATAAGATAATTTAGTCAATACAGTTGATAGTGTAGAAAAAAACAATTATTGAATTATAAAATATTAGTGATTACAAAATAAATTCTATTGGCTAATTTAATTTATGTTTATTTTTTAAACAGGGGAGGGAGAGTTTTTGATCAACTTTGCATTAGGCCCGAAAATTTCCAGCTCACCACTGGTGTATAGATCACACAAGTTATTTAGACTATTTTATAATGTTATAATAATATTTCAATTTCAAAAGTTTTTAATCAACTGTATAAAATATATGTCAGTGATTTTTTGTGCCTCCATTTGGAAATTTTTCAGGGCTTTTGTTATTGAATTTGAATATTCCGTACCATATTGAAATGTTATGGCTTAGTTTAGTTAAAATTCTCCACCGTTTGTGGGCTCTAAAAGATGTCATCTATTTTTTTAAATTAAAAATCAGATAATTACGATATCGTTGATGAATAAATAAGAGCTTTGAAAAACAAAGCTTTTTCGTATTTTTTTATAATATTATATAACTTGCAAATATAAGAAGATTAGGAGATGTCTATTAATATCCACCTGTTCTATTTCATAAGCACTCTCAATATGCTCACTCAATTACCATCGAGAGTTCATTGCAGAACATTAGCACTATTGCATTAAGTCTTCAACTTTTTTTCTATCATTTGTTTCATATTTATGCTTCATTCGTTTTTGTTTAATATTTTTATATTTATAAACCATTTTTTTGTAGTCGGATTTTATTGTCTGCAAAATTTTTATCTCGCGCAATTAAAACGCTGCCATAGAATAGAATTCCGTCTAAATTAAAAGGCCGACATTTTTAAAACGTTTGCAATAGAGAGAATGACGCGCTGAAAAAAATTCAGTGTCACATATATAGCTGGGAGCATATGACAAAGGGCGGCTGAAGAATCCAAAGCGTTCGCCGGAAGAGAATGCACGGTGGTGGAGGCTGGGGATTGTGGGGAGTCGGTGGATATTGCAACAATGCCTTTATATGCAGCGTTCGAACAATCGTGTCAGACGAGATCGTGATGTTTCGGCAATTCCAACTAGTCAATGCCGATTGTTATATAGTCATTCGATTCGGCGTTGCGAACTTTCAGGACTCCATTGTGAATTAAATCAATCTGTCTGAAAGGGTTGTGAAGATGATCGTGTTAAATTAAACATGGGGTACAAGTTTATTTATTTATTTATATATTTATTTGACTAAGATGAATCAATTACATAACAGAATGATTGCAAAACGCCATTAAAGATTTGATAAAGATTCGATTAACATTCTAAAGACTATAAAGATATCAACGGGAATAAATATCTCATACTAATATTTTCCTAAGCGTCGAAACACGACATTCATTTTTAATATTATTTCAGCTGGATTGAAATTTATATTATTTGTTTTTATAATTATATTTATAATATCTAATAAAATAAATGGATAGGTACTAATATTAACACTTTATGAGCCGCAATGTTTTACTGGCCTGGAGGCCGCATGGTTTCATGCAATGATAATTCAAGCTAACATGCACGTGTATCTATCTGTGGTCAAAAAGTAGAATTAATTACATTGTGCATCGCTTTCAGAAAAAAAAGCCAAGTGAAGATATGGCTCTCACGCCAAAAGGCGTGAACGGCTCATAACGCTTGGCTTCAAAATCACGCATTTTGGCGTGAACGGCTAATAAAGTATTAATAGATGTGCGAAAAAAATCTGTTTCTTCAGTTATATCTGGTGGTTCCCTCCAACATTCCAGCCCTCAGAATAATTGTTTTAGGCAGCTAAGACCCTTGTGGCGTTAGAATAAAATTAATCAGTTGCATTTCCGAAAGGTCCTGGTAACCAGGATCGCTTGAGATAGTCAACTCCACACGCGGCCGAATTATCGGGCATTTCAGGTGCGCTATAATCATTGCCAAATTAAACATCTCGTTATTAACTATTTATAGGATGATTTTCCAGTTCAAAAGAATTGTAACAAGCACTGTTTCTCAAAGATCAGGTTGATCTAAATATAAGAGGTACAAGCAGTGGTTGGTGACCTAAAAAGATCCATAGATATAATCGCATAATTGATGAATCTTTTCAAAAAAATAGTACAAAGACATCTCCATAGTGTTGGGATTCGTAAAAGAGTTGCAAGAAAAACCCCTCTATTGGCTAAGTTCCAGAAACATCTCCTATACAATTGGGCCTAACTGTTAAAAATTATAACTGAAGACTTTTAGAAGCACGTATTTTTTCTGAGGAAAGCCGATACTGAAGTTTTAGTAATAATGGACGAATTTGCGTGTAATAGCGTTCTGTAAACCAATTAGATGTTATTTTTTTCTTAAGTACCGTGAAATTTAGATTAATAGATGTATATCAGAATTATTATTCTGTGCTGAAATTTTTAATCCAGGAAAATATATTGTTGCTTTAGAAGAAGGACTTATGCCATTGTTTAAAAACTCAATTGAAAAAAATCTATTTACGTTTATGAAAGATGGAGCTCCTCGCTATAGGTCACGTAAAATAACTACCTGGAAAGACGATCAAATAAACATACACAAAGATCCCGAAAACCCAAAAGTAAAAACAAATTTATGACGTTTGTAAATGAAAAATTGACTAAAACCCCTCAAGAAACCACCGATCAATGGAGGATGGACTTAATATTGATTTTTAAAAAATCTAGTAATTTTTTTTTAAATTTATTGTTTGTAAAATGAAGCGTCTATTTACTTTTGACACATTAGTGTATACAAATCCTCATATTTACACGGTCCTCTGTTATGCACGATTATATTAGAAAAATCAATCATTAGCTCAAATAATACTTTTCATTTTTTTAAATATTTGTTTAACACGGTTTGTTTCTGGAATCTATCTAACGTGTATATTGAAGGATGACTGTATTTTATGATAAGTATAATAAAATTATATATTAACCCTCGACTTACCTGGTTAAAGAATTAAACGGTCTCCTTTTTGCCAAAAAAAATGTTTTAATACTACACAGCCAAGCTATAGTTTTTAGCGCCAAGCTGTAGAAATCCGCCCTATAGAAGACTAGGCACACATATAAAATTCAAAGCCAGGTATTTTATTTGTATTTTGTAAATTAAATTCAAACAAAAGTCATTGATTTATATTTTGCATATTTATGAAATATGTAACTTGACCTTGAAAATTTAGCGTTTTATAAAAAATGGCGCTGTAGAAGCAAGCACTATAGGAGGTTTGACTGTATTGTGTTATCTAACAGTCCACATTTCATAGATATATAATCAATGAATAATTCAATAAGCTTTTAGCAAAACAAAGGTTGATTTTTTTCCACAATATCTCAATTTATACAATCCTTGATATGTACGATTTTAAACAACACGGTTTTTGATATGTCTATTTTTTAAATATTTTCCATTCAAGTTATAATGTAAAAATATAATATGTAGTAACTACACTGAATACTGAACATAATAAATGTATAGTGTATTAAATTATAGGGATACGTGTAAATTGTAGACAATCCTTGATATACACGATTTACTTAATGTAGAAATCGAAAGGAAAATGTATTTCATTAGGTTTTTGAACTGTTTTTTATACGAAATTTATCAAAAGAATTTATCTCGAAGCTCTCCATATTTTCGAGTCTTGATTTGCACGATTTTTAATTACACAGTGATTATAAAAAGCGCGCAGAAAATCAATAACAATGCAAACTCTTGTGTTTAAACTGTTTATTTAGAATTTAAAAAAAAATACGTTTTGTATTTATCAAAAAACGTCTAAAAAAATATATTATAATCAAGAATATTCCCTTATTTTGCCACGGCGTCACAGATTTTTCTCGCTCGCATCCAGTACGATGTACCAAGTGCGATGGAAACGTATTAGTGACACGTGCTTCGAGAGCTCAGTCTACGGCGAGACATCGACGAGTACACTTGTCATTTACGCGACATATTGATTAGTAAAAAATCACAAAATATCATGAATAATTATTTTTATTAAAAAAATGTCAAGATGTTGATAAATAATTCATTATTTAAATTATAAACAGAAACCCTTCTACTCGTGAATGTTAAGAGGATTTTTTATGCGTTTGTTGTACATATCGACCGCACAAAAACAGGTTTTACTGTATATTTTAAATAAAAAAATATATTATATATTGATTAGTGAATTGTTATAGACTTACGTGAATGCTAAAAAATTAGATTTATTTTCTTTCATTTTCTCAAAAGTAATAATCGACTAGACGTCGTTAGCTTGTATTTTGAAAAAAATATTATTTTTAGATTGAATTAAGTTCGAGTCGATGTTCAGCCATCAGGTTGATGAATTTGTTTTTGCCATTGGGTGTGCACGGTGGCGTTTGTCACTCTTGTCTAGGTAATGGGTGTTGGGTAAGGGGCCATGGGGTGGGGCAAGGGGTACAGAGACAAAATACAGCATTTGTCTTGGCTGAAATATTGCCCGGGAATCCTTCTTGAAGCATAAATACACGAAGGACTATTATCAATGACGGACGCATTAATTCAGAGAGTTAATTTTAAATCAACAGGACAATATTAACGACAACGCTGAGAATTAATTTATTATTTATTTAAATTTATTAATTATGTAACACGATTATCAAGAGATGTAGCTACAACTAAATCAAACAAAGAATCAAAAATTATCAATGACATAATAGGACATATATTTAACAATATGTTCGTATATTATGATTAGATTTCATGTCCCCTGTGTTCATAATACATTTGGAACACATGACCCGATAATGTTGTGTAATGTCCCCAATTTTATCTGAACATAACAAATGATTACTTACCCCTTGGAGTTTCCAAGACATACATTTGCTCAGCAATTAAGAGTATTTCGAACGTCTCCGCTCGTAAATAACTGAAACGTTATCTGCGCAGATAACTTGAATTTGTTGCCGACAAATCATGTTGTGTATGCGAAAATAAATTAGATTTAATTCGAAAAAATATATACGGGTTTAAAATTAAAATTGTAATTTATAGAATAATCTTAATTGTTAAGTGGAATTAAATAATTATGGATGTTTGAAAATAGTTGGAAAGGTTTCGCAAAATTATTTACGCCGTGGCCAACTTTTAACACAAATAACCCTCACTGCTGTAACAATAGAATAGTAGCAGCAAGTTATTTGTCCCGGAGCTGGTTTGGTGTATAAGCACATTTTCCAAATTTCTGCACAATACGGGTATAAATTAGTTAAATTATGGTTTTAAGCAAATTGAGGTTTCCAATATGTAAATTATTTATCGGAAATGACTTTGGCCCCCCCGCATAATATTCCTTTGTGATTAATAAAAATCATATCTCTAATGAAAATTCATAAAGCTTATATATTAGGTCGTTGGGAAAGAAAATCATTGTTTTATTTTTTAATCATATTAGGAATACCTATATATCTTAAAAAGGCGTATTTTACATTTATTTAATAACAATATAAATTATTTAAATATATTACTTTGAGATAAAAAAATATCACTTTTCCTAAGTCTAGCGATAATGGGAGAAGGGTGGCAGTCAGAACAACATCTGCACAGTTGCAGAATGCAGTTATTCATGAAAAATATGCGAGTAAAACCACGAAAAATTTACGTATTAAATATCAGAAAATGCAAATGTTTTGGAAATTGTATTTGGCTTAGAAAATTAAAATCGAAACAAAACCAACGACGACTATCGGCGAATTATTTAATAAGATCGGCGTATCCGGATCTATTTATTTATTTATTTATTTAAAGACAATGCGTGATTGGCATTACAGAATGACCCAGTTCGCCAATCACGCATAACACATAATAATACATGAAAAATAAATAACACAACAATAACATATATTACCAATAAATTTAAAGAAAAGAATTATAAAATTTCATATAGGATATCAACAAACGGCTATATTTGACATCGAATATAATATCTACATAGTCAGCCAAATGGTTGAGCAGAGTAATAGCTCTGGTTACCGGAGAGTTTCTGAGTGAGCCTGTCCTCGCATTTGGCGGAAGAAAAAGCACGTGAACGAGTTCGATGGTAGTGAGGTGGCGCCCATAAGGACAACTCGCACAGTACAAGGGGGTTATGTACTGCGCCAACCAATAGCTTGAAGAAGTGCTTTGCCAAGTAAATCGAACTTCTTTTCTCGAGGGTTACATACCCCATGCAGCCCTGTACCCATGCGCAGGGGTATAAACTTGGGTAGAATCATGTAGAGATACCTAAGAAATTTCTTTTGTATTTTCTCTAATCTGAGGGAATTCGAGGCGTCATAAGGCGCCCATATAATGGAACCTGATTCGAGCAAGCTCCGACAATGCATCATTATAGCATCGTATGACTAAAGGTGCTACGTATGTGATGAGAATTTCTCAAGACGAAGCCCAACATTCTTGACGATCTCATACACACGTCCGATACATGTAAACTAAAATTTAACTTAGAATCAAAGAAAAAACACAAATCTTTAACAGACGATAGCTTAGTAAAAGTTACGTTCCCAAGGCTGTAATTAAATATGATGGGCTCTTTTGATCTAGAAAATGTCATTGTTTGACACTTTCCAATACTTAATGGAAGACGATTTAATATTGACCAATCGCGCAAAGAATCAATGTCCAGCTGCAACGAAAGGGCATCTTCCACTGAAGTAATAGATCGAAATATTTTAAATCGTCTGCGAAAAGTGAAAATTTACATTGAAGGACACTATGAATATCATTTATAAATAAAATAAATAATAAAGGTCCTAAATTTGACCCTGCGGAATACCGGAAGGTGTATTGTAAGCATACGACGTTTGGGAGTCGTATGTCACATATTGTTTCCTCTCTGAAAGGTAACTCGAGAAGAAACGTACGAGATTATCCGATAACCCAAAACTATCTAGTTTCAAAATGAGTCCAGCATAATCGACTTTATCAAACGCTTTTTCAAAGTCCTTATAGATAACATTGACTTTGAACCCCTTAATAAAGTGACTGGGACTTAGACACAAAATTTGTAAAACCAAGAAGGCCCTTGACTGTTGAGGCGTCAGGCCGAAATCCATGTTGCTCATCGATAATTCTACATTCAATATGGTTAAATATGTATTTATGCAGAATCATCTCAAACAACTTGGCAGGTCCGGATAGAACAGCCACTGGTCTGTAATTGGCGACATTCGACTTATCTCTGTTTTTAAATATGGGAGTGACTTTGGAAAGTTTCCACAAGTCTGGCAACTGGGACGACTTTACCGATAGGTTGAAAATATGAAGAAGAGGCTCAGTTAGTTCATCTTGACATGCTTTTAGAACGAAAGAAGGTATACGATCGGGTCCAGCTGATCGTTTCGAATTCGTTTCTTTATATAACAAGTTTGATTCTATAATGCTTCCTCTCAAAGCGTAAATTTTCAAGGACAAATTACATTAATTAAAATTATATATTTTATAAATATGTAATATAATGCGTTGTTTTAGGCCGTTGCTTGGAGACCCCAAGTTTTTGATTTTTCTCAAATATCTCTTTTAATATAAATTCTACATGTCAAACTTTTTGTATTTGTCTAAAGAATAAATATTATAAATAATCATTGTATATTTATTGTCTGCAATTTTGAAAAAAAATAGTAACAAAATAATTCGCTGCTGTTTCTAGACGCGTGATGTTTTTTCTCGCTCGCATTCGGTATGATGTGCTGAGTGCGAGTAAAATATGCGAGTGATACGTGCTGCGAGAGCTCAATCTGCGGCGAGACATCGCCGAGAGCGTTGTCATTTACGCAACATATTGATTAATTAAAGAATAATAATGATCGTGAATAACTATTTTTATTGTATTAATAAGAAAATCGATTTGAAGTGTTTGGGGTATCTGAGAGACCACTTCGGACGACGGGGTTGTTTTCGAGCCGCCGTGACGGATGGGTTAAAAAAAATACCTAAAAAAGATATGTGTGCCTGAACTAAAAATTAACCTAAAAGTTTGTTCAATACAATTCTGAATGTGCTTTGTTTTTACATAATTTTCATTTAAACCTATCTAAATTATACAAAGATTGATGAAAAATTTGTTTATCAATATTTTTTAAACTTTAAAGTATTTATAAATGATAATATAATATAATATAATGATAATATGAAAGCGCAATCATTATTTAAAAATTATGGATGAAGATTACTGAGGTATTTTATTAAATAAAGTTAATGTTTCATAAATGATATATATCCTGTTTTTTTAAAATATCCTAAAATTAAAGAAGTTTTAACTACTAAAAATATTCTATTATTAATAAGTTCAATAAATATATACTAAATATGGACATAACTTAAATTATCTTGCATTCAGAGCTTTTTCGTTTTTATCGGAAACATTATATCATGATTTTCAGATTTTTTAAATATTTAGTCTAACTTTTAATTTAGTATTATTTAAAGTTTATTGATTGGCTAGATGTGAGTATTAGAGTTGCAGTTTAAAAGCATTTTTTTCTTTCTGTTTTTTTTTTATTATTTTATTATAATTTTTCGGAAAATTTGGTTGCTAATAACTTATTTATTATTAACATATTTATAGAATCTCTTGCGTTTTTTCTCTAATCTACAGCATTGATGCACATGCAATCAGAAAGCATTGGAAATTGTACTATTTGTCTGTTTTTGATTCAAATTTAACCCAATTAGACCTCCAAGGGGTCCATCTGGACCCCATTAAAGTAATCCTGTAAAGTAATATTCTATATGGCGCATAATTACTTTATTAAATATGTATTTATATCCTAAATGTTAATAAAACTACACTCTTCATTTTTAACTCATCTTCGGGGAAAAGGAAAAGTCTAGTCAAAGACGATATCTGGCGAATACAGAGGTTGAAACTATTTTTATTTTACCATTTTTCATTTTTTGCTTCAAATAAAACATTACCAAGGAGACGATGACCTGTGAAACCTTTCTGACAATAATATAAGCATCCAATATATAATCCATCAATGTCACGATACGCCATCGACATGTGGCGTCATTTTATGCTTGCACATTTTAATCATAATAATAAAATTTAAAGTAACAGTACAAAAAATAGCTTAACACGGGTTCTAGACATGAAAAAAATGTATGTGAGCATTAAAAAAAACCGTATATATTTTCTCCTCGACACCCTATATTATTTAAAAAATAATATTATAAAGAAAATCGTGCTGCTAGCTTTAAAGTTTAAACCGACGAGGATTAAATCTGACGTCCATTTAACCCGACGCCCAGACATTAGGGCTTTTATTATACAGCGATACTATATCCGATTATATTTTAGCACCGGAAAAATGATTCAGAGATTAAAAAAAAGGATTAATTGTACACGACTTCTTTAAATATATCTGGAACCTCCTAAATATACGTTTAAATATTTGTTAATGTGCTAATTAACGCATGGTTACATTTTCAGAACGTTTTATAAACCTAAATAAATAACAATCAAATGAAACAAGGTATAGTAAATATGAAGAATGTTATCCTAGAAAACCTTATGACATATTTCTTCACTTTTCTTGCATATTTATTCTTGTTGTTATGTTTTTTTTTATTAAATAATTAATCGGGGATCTAACTTAATCAACGATTTTTATGTATCCTTATTGAAATTTTTTAAGAAAATCCTTAGAATATCTCAGTCAGTTTTGGGATTTTTTCTGATAATACCAGTTATTCTGCACTTCTAAGCAAAAAATAAATGTATTTTTTGCAGTGGATACTCAGGTACAATTAGATAACATAATTTTATTAATATTTCAAAAAATGAACACGATTTGAAGATTAAATTAAATTAGATTAACAATAATTTGAAGAAAAATAAGATTAAAAGTCAGGATAAAAGTTTGGATCTAAGCCGGCATTAAATCCACCGAGCTCTTAATATTTCTGCCCTTACCTCTTCATACTAAACTTTTATTATTGATGTACTAGTGTTATTAAATTTACAGGATTTTTCTATTGACCTTTGTTTTCATAATGTGCCATAAAATGTCTATAGGGTTTAAATCAGGACTAAAACCTAGCCATTACAATGTTAAAATATCAAGCTTTTCTATTAAATCTTGTGAAAATAACAGAGAGAAATTTCAGACACATAATTAAATGGTTAAACTAAAATAAAAAACTCTTACCGTTTCAGCACGTTGACGTAGTGAAGAATCGTCCTGAAAGATTAAGTCTTTTATAAAAGATCAGTGTGGAGTGAATCATCTGTGGATTAAACAAGGTTCTCATTAATATTTCTTTTACAATCATCGATGAATACTAAATCTCCAACTCCATATTAAGAATTTATACTATTTACTATATCTATTTTTTCTGCTGCATACTTTACCGTTGGCCTGATGCATTTTCGTCTAGCTTTTCTTCAATTTTCCTCCGTTTATACTAAGTGCCATCTGAGCCAAAAAAAAAAAAATTGTTTTAATCCAGTCATCATGTGCTTCAATCCTTTTTAGTTTTTTCGCTCATTCGTTTCACGAGAAGTAGTTTTTTGCCGGTAATCAGCCATATAAACATCATCCCTGAGTCTTGACACTGACTTCCCTTTCTTGCATTTTTAAATCAATTGGTTGAGTAGAACCTATTTAAAAGACGATGTACTAGGGTGTTTCTCTTACTTTTTAGCGCTCAGACTAGGGCTTGCAATTTACCGTCAAATTGCAATAACCGGTAAACAGTAAATAATTTATCTCATTACCGGTTTACCGGTTATTTCCTGGTAAATGAAAAAAATTATAGACGTGGATTAGATTCAATACTAGTTGGTCGGCAAATCATCAGATGTTGAAGTGCAACGTTCAAATATTTGTCACGATTTTTTTTCACGAGTTCGAAATATGACATTTCTCTCTGAATAACATTGTTTATATCTTTTTTTGGTTTATCCACTATGTCGTTCATTTCTATATTTTCGTTATTTATTGCTAATTTAAGCTTATCTTCATGTGTTAATATTTTGACTATTTCTATCTCGTCTTCTTTTTTGTCTTTTTGTTCAGAAATTTTATAATTTTCATCCCTTGAAAATAAATGCTTAGTTATGTCTATGATTTTCGCTATTATTGTAGGTTTATTCGTTATATTTATAATTCCATATTCGTCAAAATCATTAAGATAATTAACTAAAACTAATTTCCTTTATTCGAATTATTGTCTCTTCTTAAAGTTCCTTGGCTAAAAAAGAACTGTATTTAGACAGTTCATCAAGCATAAATTTCAATGTCATATCGACTGTATATAGATTTATGTCTTCACGACATAGAGCTTCTACAGCTACTTTTACCGATTGTAATGCTAATATTATGTCAGAGATCTTATCAAATTCATATATCGATATTTATCCCCGATTTTATATCAATCCAACTTTTTAAGATCGCATTTTTAATTTCATAAAATTGTTTCAGCATTTTCAAGAAAGAATTTCACCGAGTTTTGCAATCTCGATGCAAAGAGAGCTCTTTTCAAAATTCGTCTTAAATAAAAACAAAACACCCTATTTCACTAGCATATCTGCAATAAACTTTCTGCCTGTATCTGTCTTTAATTCGCAATAAAAACATTTCCGGTAATCACCGGTAAATTTTCCAATTTTCCGAAAATTACCGATGGTGCGTTTTTGGTGATTTACTGGTAAACCGATAAACCGGCTTATCGGTAATGCAAGCCCTAGTTTAGACCTAGTTTTTTTTAAATTTCTTTATAAATCTAATCAATGCAGATTGACATTTATTTTTCTTGTAAATGTGTATTAAACTAAGTATTTAATATTATATAAATAATAAAAATATAAAGTATTTGTTTTGAATGAGTTTTTTAGGGTGCTTAGGTCATTCGGTATCGCCATGGGTGTTGCTTCCGCGGGCATTCTTCAACGCGTTCCCAGAACATCCTGTACATATAGGAACGCGAGCCAAGGATATGTGGGGGCTTTTGTTGTTTTTTATGGGAAAATCCTCGCCGTGTCGTCATATAAAAAAGTTAGTAAAAAAGGGGGGAAAAATCTTATCACAAGCATTTTCCATGGCTCAGTCGTGAGATAAAGTGTTTTTCCTCCTTTTGCCTATGTGTCATTCTATCCGAAAAGATGAGAATCATGTCCCGGAAAACAAAACACGCCCGCTTTGATTCGCGGCCTTATCCTTACGTGCTATATTTAGAGCCAAATTTGCGTGTGGCCATTCATTTTTTTTTTGTATCCAATCGCCGAACGATTGGCTGCGAATTTTCCGACTTTTATTCAATCGGCCGCAAAGGGTTAACCGTCAATGCGAACCATTTTTCAACGTGTCATATAAATGTCATTCGCTCAACTTATTGCCTTCTGTATATAAAGTTGGCACGAATCACCTCACTCTGAACGATCTATCATGTGTGTATGTGTGTGCGTATGTTTGCACCCAGAGTTATAAATTCTGGTGCTGGAGAGGGGATTTGTGAGGGGTTTTAGGGGTCTGACACTATCCGGTTACGTCTGAGTAGTAAAAAAAGGCCGTCGTGTCAACAGTACGGAGACGGATTGGTCCAGCTTCGGTATTCGATTTTATTTTAAGGTCACCTTCTAATCAATCCAATAGAATTTCTTAGAAAAAAAATAAATATATATTTATTTATATATATATATATATATATATACAATTCGTATTGAGTTATGGCGTATAATTTTACAACGCCGTGTTTACCGAGAGTTGTCTAATGCAGACGAGCAATGTAATCCAGAAGCTCATTGACTTTTGATCTTGAATGACGGCACTTCAGATGTACATTAAATATAATTATATTCCGGTTAATGGCGAATGTATTCATGAAGTCAATGAAAGGGTTCGGTGAACACGAACCACTTGAGATCCGACTCGGTGATGACTTCATGCCTTGGGATTGAATAGACACCATAGACGTACATATATTATTATGGTGAAATTTAATTAAACCACTAAAATCATTTGAATTTTGCTATCCACAAATGAACCGCAGCTCCCTATTGTTTTATTAAAAAAAATAAGTCGTTTGCTTTAGTTATAGATTATATAAATTCATAATAAATTAAAAAATTTTCATGAAAAATCGCGTTAAAAGAAAATGTGATTTGCATGTACACATAAAATATGATTTAAATAATACATATAGATCAATGGTTCTCTAGCTATGCCTCTGATTTTTTATTGCTGTTTAATATATAAACAGTGATGATTTATTAATTTTCTTTATTAATTTTCTATATAAAATGCAGCTTGATAATTAATATTATTAATGATTTTAGCAGAATTGTGCTATCATAAATCGTTTAATAAATTTAGGTCATATTAAATTGTACGAACATCGGTTTTCTTCTCAATAGCTGAAATAAATATTATAAGTTAAACCACTTTTTATTCAAATTTCCATTATTCTAAAATCACATTCGACATTTTTCCCAGCAAGTTTTTATTATCACGGTTTTAATTTTTTTTTTTCGTAATTTGCAGACAATAAAGAATAGTGATTATTAATAATATTTATTCTTTAGACATATACATAACAGTTGTGACATATAGCGGCTAGGTTTAAAGCAGTGGTAGCCAAACTGCGATGACCAAAGGATGTGAGCTATTTTCAGCTATTGAATTTGTCTGCTGAGCTACTTATGTATATTCCCATTTCCCTCCCCCTCCTTCTATTTTTTTCTTTAGATATTTTAATACTTTTTATATCATAATATAATAAAATAGATTGCGATTTAAAAAGGATTGTGATTTTAAAAATTTTATACAAAATATTTTTACTACTTAAAAATAATAATATAACTATAAAAATCTACCAGATCAAGCCTTCTTAAACTACGGGTCGCGATCCCAAATGGGGTCGCGTAGCAAAACTCTGGGGTCGCAAGAGATTTTAATGTCAAATATTTAAATACACGATTTTATAACATCTAGAATCTAGATGTTATAAAATCGTAAAAGAGGAGAGAAAATGTTGAAGAGGTCTTACCGTCCAGCAGTGTCAAACATTCCACCACGATTTAATTTGTTATGCAATAAAAAACAGGCACATCCATCTCATTAATTTTTTTTCCGTTAATTTTAATTTAATACTTACCACTCGACGACTGCGTTCGAATATATTCGAGCGAACTAAGACGGTCAGAATTCCCTTTTATTTATGTTATTGCAAAAAATGCAATTTTGGTGAAAAATGGGGCATATAATTTTTGTAACTACAATATAATAAATACAATCTTACAACTTTTTGTGCAATTTTTAATTTTAGATTTTTGTATGTTTCTAAACGAATTCTAAAACTATATATTTTCATATGTATATGTATATTGTTACCGAATAAATAAATCATCAAAAAATATTTATTTATCTTTCTTTTAAATTTATATGGGCTCGCCAGGAAACTCGCAATCATAAATGGGGTCGTCAATGAAAAAAGTTTAAGAAGCTCTGTACTAGATTGTACTACCTTCTAACTTTGATTTTAGAGAGGTTAGAGACCCAGCTAATGTGGATTTAATGGAATAATTGTTTTGTTGCAATAAAATACGAATTAAAATATATTCAGAATATCTGTCAAACATTCAGCAATCATTTTAACTCGTGCTTTACCAAAAAATGGTTTTTTTTTCCAAGAAAAGTAAGTGAAAGTGCATAGTAAAAATATTTTGTCGGTTATCCCTAAGATGATATTGTCGATTAAATCCAAATCCAAAAAGTTTTAGAAGCATATTTAATTTCACATCATCTTATGTAAAAAACAAAATTCTACTTTTTCATTTGTACTCTTTTTTCGACTTCTTCTTTTTTTATTAACATTTTTTTAGAAAAAATCAGGGTTCCCTCGAGTTAATTTATCGAATGGTTTTAACATAATAATTAGCAAGGATAATAATTACGATTGCCATAAAATACAATAATACAAAGACTGAGTTAGTATAAATGAAATATATTATATATCTGGTTTAATAATTTAAATCCAGAAGATCCACTCACCAACACTCGATATAGACTAGATAATTAAATTTGAGATGATATGCGTCTCAATTTTATTAGTAACAAAGGGTTCTCTAAATTCGCATAATTTTTCACCGGATCTAATGTTATTGATTTATCTTGATTTTTTACTAATTTACTATTAATTTTTTGAGAATTTACAAAAAAAAATGCAAATCGCATTGAAATTCTATCAATTTCATTTTTGATGAAGGGCCATCTCGTTGAAAATTTTCGACGATAAAGCTTGATAGTTTTTCAATGTCAAAATTTATAAAAAGCGCTGAAACAAATCCTCAATAAACCGCAAATCAATATAATGTCGCAAGCTCAAAAAAATGATTTTTCCAGCTTTTCTTTTAAACAGGGGAAACGTTTAACTTCTCCACTACTTTGCTGTGCTCCCAGAACATAAGTTTGTTGGAAAATGCCTGTACTTTAGAGATCATTTCCCTGAAATTTTCTGTAACATCCAGAAGAATGTCAAAATCAAAGCCACTCAAAGTTTGTAAGCTCTGAGTATGTTCAATAGCTTTTTTAAAAAAAAATACTATTGTAGAAAGTAGTTCATTAAAACGACTAAGAATATGTCAACTAATCAATGGATTTCTGTGCGGAGAAGGAGGTCTAGATCCTGGCAATTTAGCTCATCGATCAGAGCCTTGACCAGACTGCTTCTCTATTATACTTAGAAATTTATTTTGCAACGGCAATCATTAAAATTTAGTTCGAGAAATATTTAATTTCGGTTCCAGTAATAAAATTTAAGAGTCAAATTTATAAATATGATCAAATATCATACGCGAGTTTGGTGACCACTGGTTTAGAGCATCGTTTGTAAAATAAATCCGTTAATATATATGTGGTCGTTATGAGAAAATTAATTTTAAGAGTGGTTTGAGCGTCTCAGTAACTATCAACAAAAAAGAAAGACTGTGTGTGTTTTTTATGTTGCTCTTGAATTTACCTCAAATTCTAAATTAGACTCGAGGGAATTCGTAGAATTACGTTAAATTCCACGGCTAATAAAATGCTGTGGCATAATTTTAATTTTTATCGTCAAAACTTGAGACATAAAGTACAAGAGTCATAAGTTAGCGTAGTACGTATGCAACGACAAAATTGTCTCCATACCGCTATCTAACTTTTCTAGACCATATCACAGCTCGGAGTTGGAAACTTGTGAACTAAATGACCCAGATGCCTCTAATTCATGTGACAAGTGTATGCTCAAACAGTGGGCGTCCGAATACGTAAAAATAAATAATTAATAAGGGTTGTATTTCAATTTGGACTTGACCTTAATTTTTAATTTTATTTTCGGGCCGAAATCGGCACGTTTATTCAAAAAAGTCGGCGGGTCCCTGATGTAAATGATTTAATTGAAGCATTCGAAAAAAGGGGCTTTTATCCTGGGTTTATGACGATAATAATCCCGATGTCGTAAATTAAATGTGTAAGCTGTGCCCGGGCCGGCGTGTCGCAAAGCGGATCTCCATATGCAAATTTATGTTCATTAACACGCAAATGAATGGCGGAGGCGAAAATAATACCACTGGACACGTGTCAAACATGTGTTAAAGGGCATCCGAAAGAATCTAGAGAACAGAGAGAAGAACCAGCAACAGGAAGCTGCTGTTTCTTGAGTATGGCGTTCGATTAAGATGACCATACGAATGGCGCTATGCTAGAACACTCGAGATACATTCGCTATAAAATTAATCTTAATTATGATAAATTATTTATGAACACTAAAGCAAGGATGCTCAACAAAAAATATAGAAAATCTTTATATATTTATTTTGTCCCTATTAGAAAAAAATACCTAAAGCTCTTTTTGAAGCACTGCTTAAACGCGTTTAGTTCTCTGAGCAATTTTTACTTCTTATTATAAGAAGGCTGATCAGTCAGCCCTCTTATAACGATTTTCGTTATTGCGAAATAACAAAATAATTATAACGAAATTTTTTTTATAAAGAAAAACATTGATTTTCTTATTTTAAAATGTACATGTACATTAAAATGTTTTTTCAAAAAACTATTTTGTCCTAGTTTACATCTTATTTAATGAGTTGGTTCTGTCAGTGTTGCCATGTACTAGAATAAGCTTACAGTCAGCCCTTCTATAACGAAGAATACGGAACCACGTTATAGAAAGCAAAGACGCTCATACAAAATTAGAGAAGAGAGCTTTTTAATTTTGTAAATTTAACGAAATCCATACATCGATCATTTTCCTTTCCCATATTTTAACCATGGGGCCGATTATCAGCCCCAACTGGTGTATGCGAAAATTCTCGAAGGGCGAATCATCGGCCTCAAACTTATTTAACAATATTTTTTTCGCTTAATTAAACTTCATAATGTTTTATGGGATGTTAACAGTTTATGAAGAGTTATTGATTTTTAACATGGATATAGAATTTTGTTCATATCATTTTTTTTTATTTTATATAAAAATGTTCGCAACCCCTGTCCAAAAAACTGATT